>CANTUR010002238.1:0-20000 GCA_947683625.1 Mallotus nudiflorus
TCTTCCCGAATTAGTTAAAAGAATGAAATTGGCTGATATTATGACAATACTAGGTAGTATAGATATCATTATGGGGGAAGTTGATCGTTGAAATGATAATTGATACAACAGAAGTACACGCTATCAATTCTTTTTCTAGATTAGAATCTTTAAATGAGGTCTATGTCTATGGAATTATATGGGTGTTTGCCCCTATTTTGACTCTTGTATTGGGAATCACGCTAGGCATACTAATAATTGTATGGTTAGAAAGAGAAATATCCGCAGGGATACAACAACGTATTGGACCTGAATATGCCGGTCCTTTAGGAGTTCTTCAAGCTCTAGCGGATGGGACAAAACTACTTTTCAAAGAAAATATTTTTCCCTCTAGGGGGAATACTCGTTTATTCAGTATCGGACCATCCATAGCAGTCATATCAACTCTATTAAGTTATTCAATAATTCCTTTTGGCTATCACCTTATTTTAACTGATCTAAATATTGGTGTTTTTTTATGGATTGCCATTTCAAGTATTGCTCCGATTGGACTTCTTATGTCAGGATATGGATCAAATAATAAATATTCCTTTTTAGGTGGTCTACGAGCTGCTGCTCAATCGATTAGTTATGAAATACCATTAACTCTTTGTGTGTTATCCATATCTCTACGTGTGATTCGTTGAAACATAAACTTTTACCTATTCCTTTATTTTTAGGAAGAAAGCGAAATCCATTGAATAGATATCTTCATTTTTTATTCATCATTTGGGTTAATGAACTAAATTGGATAGTTATATGAGTGAAAGAAAACAACTTGTCAATTTGCAGTAAAAAAATTGAGACTCATTTCCTATGTACAAGAGTAAAACAGAAATAAACATAAGAAAAGAAGACCGTTTGCCCCAAGATTGGTTGATTAGTCATCCTGGCTTGACGCGGGCTCAAAAGATCAACCCTATTGAGTTTATCATTTATATGTATTACCATAATGCTAACATAACTGGCCATTGAGAAAAAATGAGTGGATGGTTAGGAACACCAAGATACACAAAGGATTAGTAATAGAGATTTTAAAAATTATCTATCTAAAAAGATATTTCGGCAGAATATAAAAGTATATTAATTGGGGCTTTAAATTGGTAGAAATGATCAGGCAGTACTCCCCATGATTCCGATCCAGAGTATGCTCCTGCCCACTGATTAAAGAAATAACTATCAGGAACGAAATAACCCTTCCCCCCTTTAATCCCCCCTTTGTTTTTTTTCAGAAAGAAGAATAGGAACGAACAAAAAGAATCTAATATCTAATTACAATAAAATAAAAAATCAATCTTTTTTATTCTTTTTTCCTATATCCATATTCATATAGACGGAATTCGTATCATAATTCGGAATATCTAATTCTTTTTCGTAATCAAAAATGATAGGTTGAAATTGGTATTTTTACAAAAAATATTTTTATAAATAAATTATAAATAATATAAATAAAGAGTATTTTATTGAAAAATTTTGAAGTTATTACTCAAAAAAGAAAAATTGAAACTATTAAAGGATGAGATTAATTCAGAAGTACTTTTTTGTTAGTATTATAACAGATAGAATTTCATTGCGCGAATTTGGGAACGTCGATAGATTTATTTTATTTTGATCCTATATATCTTACAAATATATATATCCTACAAATATAGCAAAATAATTTATAGCAAAATAAATAATCCGATCGGGTCCTTAAATTGTTTTATGGCCTTTGAGGAGCCGTATGAGGTGAGAATCTCATGTACGGTTCTGTAATAGCGATGGGAACAGTGATGTTATCACCGACTATGATTATCTAACAGTTCAAGTACAGTTGATATAGTTGAGGCACAATCAAAATCTGGTTTTTGGGGGTGGAATTTGTGGCGTCAACCTATAGGATTTATCATTTTTTTTATTTCTTCTCTAGCAGAATGTGAGAGATTACCTTTTGATTTACCAGAAGCAGAAGAAGAATTAGTAGCAGGTTATCAAACCGAATATTCAGGTATCAAATTTGGTTTATTTTATATTGCTTCCTATCTAAGCTTATTAGTTGCTTCATTATTTGTAACAGTTCTTTACTTGGGCGGTTGGACTATCTCTAGTCCGTATATATTCGTTCCTGAGCCTTTTGAAACAAATAAAATTAAAATAAGTGGAGTCTTTGGAACAACAATTGGTATCTTTATTACATTGGTTAAAACTTATTTGTTCTTGTTCATTCCTATCACAACAAGATGGACTTTACCTAGACTAAGAATGGATCAACTTTTAAATCTTGGATGGAAATTTCTTTTACCTATTTCTCTCGGCAATCTCTTATTAACAACCTCTTTCCAACTCCTTTCGCTATAAAAGAATAAAAAAATATAAAAGAATAAAAAAAAGATTTTTTCTATATTCATGACTTGTCTTCAAATTCAAACAAGAGAAAAAAAAATAAAAAAAAAAATCATTCATAAATATAATACTCACGATATGTTTCCCATGGTAACTGGGTTCATGAATTATGGGCAACAAACCATACGAGCCGCACGGTACATTGGTCAAAGTTTCATGATTACTTTATCCCATGCAAATCGTTTACCTGTAACTATTCAATATCCTTATGAAAAATTAATCACATTGGAGCGTTTCCGCGGTCGAATCCATTTTGAATTTGATAAATGCATTGCTTGTGAAGTATGTGTTCGAGTATGTCCTATAGATTTACCTGTTGTTAATTGGAAATTGGAAACTGACATTCGAAAGAAACGGTTGCTTAATTACAGTATTGATTTCGGAATCTGTATATTTTGTGGCAACTGTGTTGAGTATTGTCCAACAAATTGTTTATCAATGACTGAAGAATATGAACTTTCCACTTATGATCGTCACGAATTGAATTATAATCAAATTGCTCTAGGTCGTTTACCAATGTCAGTAGTTGACGATTATACAATTCGAACAATTTTGAATTCAACTCAAAAAAAGAAAAATAGATAAATCACTTTGATTGATTAAAAAGTACAATTTTTAAACTAAAATTCTGTTTTGATCTAGAGGGATACAATAAGGTTTATTTCATTTTTCTTGGTCCATAACTACAAAAATGAAAAATTCCAACTATTGACTTGATTGATTGGTCAGAATTGCATCGCGGCTTAATTTTTTTGTGAAAATCTATTAATAATTAATATATGTAATAATTAATATATGTGTAATTCTATCCATTAATAATTAATATATGTAATAATTAATATATGTGTAATTCTATCCATAATTTTTTCTAAAATTAAATAATTAAATTTGGAATGCCCTTTTCGAGAAAAAATGAAATTCGTACAATAGCTGTACCTATAGTAATTTACACCCTTTAGGGTTTAAAACCTATTATAAAAAATTTCTATTATAAATAAGTTTTTCCTGGTCAGGTCAATAAGGTCATGAAAAAATAATTCCATTTTTCTTTTTTTTTTACAAATTTTACATTTTGTTTTGTAAAAAGAAAAAAGAAAGTAAATTAATAATTGTAAAAAGAAAAAAGAAAGTAAATTAATAAAAAAATTAATGCATAAAATAAATACAATAAGAGATAAGAAGAGATGCGACCACTTCCTACATATTTTATACCCTCCCCTACAAAGAAACTGGTAACACCGACTCCATTGGTAATTCCATCAACTATCCGTTTATCAAAAAAATGAATTAATTCCACTAATTTTCTTATACCTCCAATAAAAGATAGTCCATAAAAAGTATCTATGTAACCTCGGCTATAGGACCAATTATGTATGACATTTATTATTTTTTCCAAAATAGGGCCTTTTTTGGCGAACGAATTCAAAAAATTCAAATTTTGTAAGGACGAATAAGCAGGCTTATATAAAGAAGACGCTATAAATATTCCGAAAAAGGCTATACTGACTGAAAAAATTGCATTTGTTACAAATTCATACCAATCCACAGAATTATTTGAATTTTGATGCAAAGGGTTTAAAGACGGAGTTAACAGTTTTGACAATATATCTAACTCCATTCCTTCTTGGTTGAAGGGAATTCCTATGGCTCCAATAAACAAAGTAAATAGTACCAAGACAAGCATAGGAAAAAACATAGTATTATCCGATTCATGGGGATAAGAAAAAACCCTTTTAGTGTTAAAATTTTTAATAGTTTTAATAGTAAAAAAGGGCCACAGCATCTTTCTTACATTACCATCAATTTGATATGTGTTCTTCCAAAAAAAAGAAGCCCTTTCATTATTATTCGTTGTTAAGAAAGTTCCGAAATTTTTGTTAAACATTTTTGACCTTTCTTTACCCCATAAAGATATTGAATAAAATGAACTGTTTTTTTTACCACTGTAATTTCGAAAATGAACATTTAAATGTCCTTCAAAAGTAAGTAAATAAACCCGAAACGCATAAAATGCAGTTAATCCGGCTGTGAAACAAGCTATTATTGCGAAAATCGGTGAATACAACCAACTATCATTAAGAATTTCATCTTTGGACCAAAAACAGGCGAAGGGCGGAATACCACAAAGAGAAAGTGTTCCTAAAAAAAAAGCAGTTTTTGTAATTGGAATATGTTTTGTTAAACCACCCATAAGAACCATATTTTGACTCTTATCTGGAGAATAACCAACAATAGCTTCCATTGAATGAATAATGGATCCAGATCCTAAAAACAACAATGCTTTCGAATAGGCATGAGTAATCAAATGAAATAAAGCAGCTCGATAAGACCCCATACCTAAAGCTAACATCATATAACCTAATTGAGACATTGTAGAATAGGCTAAACTTCTCTTAATATCTTTTTGAGCAAGAGCTAAAGTAGCTCCTAAAAATACTGTTATTATACCTATCAAAGCTATTAGATTCATTATGTAAGGTATGACTATAAAAAGAGGAAAAAGTCGAGCTACAAGAAAAATGCCTGCCGCTACCATAGTAGCAGCATGTATTAGAGCCGAAATAGGAGTAGGTCCTTCCATAGCATCCGGTAACCATACATGAAGAGGAAATTGCGCCGATTTGGCAATTGCGCCAGAAAATAATAGAAAGGCACACAAAGTAACAAATAAAAAATGAATTTGGTTATTATAAATCAAGTTATTCAATATTTTGAATAAATCCCCAAATTCGAAACTGCCCGTTATCCAATAAATGCCTAAAATTCCCAATAATAAACCAAAATCTCCTACACGATTAGTTACAAACGCTTTTTGACAAGCATTCGATGCACTAGGTCGTGTGAACCAAAAACCTATTAATAGATAAGAACACATTCCAACCAACTCCCAAAAAATATAAATTTGTATAAAATTAGAACTAGTAACTAATCCCAACATTGACGTATTGAAAAAAATCATATAAGCAAAAAATCTCAAATAACCTTGATCATGAGACATATAATTGTCACTATAAAAAAGAACCATAATTCCAACTGTAGTAATTAATACCGACAAAAATAGAAGTTAGTGGGTCAATCAAGTGTCCGAACTCTAACGAAAAATCATTATTGATAGTCCATGACCATATATATTGATATATAAAACTGCTATTTATTTGATAAATAGACAAGTCGATTGAAAAAATCATGACTATACTTAACAAGAAAAGGCTTGGAAAAGCCCACGTACGACGGAGTTTTTTTTGTTTCCACCGGAAAAAGTAGGAGTCCCGCTCCTATTAACATAGGAATTGGGAATGTAACAAAAGGTATGATCCACGAATATTGATATATATGTTCCATAAAAAACTTTTTTATTTTTTAATTTAATTAATAATTAATTGTTTCTTTTTTCTGATTCATCGGCTCTTATATTATATCTTTTTAAATAAGTCAGTCAATAAAGAAGTAAGACTTCAATTGAATTTTATATTCTTAATTATTTTGAATTTTCCAAAATACTTCACATATTTAAATCAAAAATTTCAAATTGGTCAAATTAAATAAAAATAAATAAAAATACTAGTGAAAAAATACTTATTCTAAAAAAATTCGAAGAAAAGTAGTATTTTTATTTATAGAAATAATAAAAAAGATGGTTTTATCGAACCCTTACTGGATCTAAATAACTATTTATTTTAGTTTTTTTATTCAGAATTATTAACTAGTGCATTTTGGAACGGATTTATTTCCTTTCATTATGTTTATAGAAAAGACTCTCCTATTTGATACTTTTCCTTTACATAAGATAAACGAAAAAATTACTAAAAGAATTACTAATTTTTTTTTTACTTTTTTACCAAATTAATAAATAGTCTCATTCGAATTTGAAAATTTGAATTCAATTAGAGATACTTTTTCTTCAAAGTTTGCCAATTACTAGAAAAATGGAAAAGTTGATAAATTCAATTTAGAGCTTTAAACTTTATTACTGTATTATATTCCACATATATATGGAATATAATTAAAAAAGACAGAAATATAAATAAAATAAGCGGATAGGCTTCTTTTTGAAAAGAGTATGGCTGAAAGACTAAATGCATAGATAATGAATAGTAAAAAACGATTTTGTTTTGAACAATAAATGTCTTTCACATCCAACGATAACAAGAAATAACTTCTTTATTATGGCAGTTCCAAAAAAGCGTACTTCTAGAGCAAAAAAGCGTATTCGAAAAAATATTTTGAAAAAAAAAAAAGGGATATTGGGCGGTATTGAAAGCTTTTTCGTTAGCAAAATCTCTTTCTACAGGTAATTCAAAAAGTTTTTTTGTGCAACAAATAAAAAATCAAAAGTTGGAATAATCTGATTTGGCTTGACATGAGAAAGGGCTGAATTTTTTTTATTGTTTATAAATTTATAAAAATTTCTAATATATATTTCTAATATAAAATAGAAAATAAATAGAAAATAAAAAAAAAAAAAAAGAAAAATATATAAATATAAAAGTGATTTCCATTCTTTTTTAATCTTTTATTTTGAACTAATAAATATTAAATTGTACTCCTTTTGCCTTTATCATACGTAGAATAAAGAATTCTTTTGAATTATAAAAATGGCACTTTTTTTCCAAAAAAGAAAAAAAGAGAAGATACAAAGTTTCATCTTTCTTTTTTTTTTTCATCTTTCTTTTTATTGTTGGGGTATTTTCTCATTTTGAGGATGGGGATTATTATTTTAATTTTATTTTCCCCACCGACCCTTTTGTCACAATCACAATATTAAACATTCATAAGTTTTGTCTTTTTATACTATCTATATACTATTTGAATATAAAAGAACACTTTAGTTCTAAGACCTTTAGTCAAAAAAAAGTGAATTAAGACATATATTCAATTTGAAATTAGACAAAAGTTTTGTTTTTTTATTTATTGTTAAAAAGTAAAAAAAAAACGGAATTTCGCTTTCTTAATTTGAATGTTTCAAAAAAAAAATATTGTATTGAATTGACTCCTTCAAGCTCGACGATTAAATAAAAATTGATTATTATGATTTCAAGCAAGCCGCTATGGTGAAATCGGTAGACACGCTGCTCTTAGGAAGCAGTGCTAGAGCATCTCGGTTCGAGTCCGAGTAGCGGCATAACATCCTGTAATTTTTAAAAAGATACAAAAAATCCTATAATAAATTCAATTCCTGATTTCTAATTGAAGAGCCCTCCCACTTTGAATTTCAAATTTTTATGGTATTTTCAACTATAGAACATATATTAACTCATATATCTTTTTCAGTCGTGTCAATTGTAATTACAATTCATTTGATAACTTTAGCAGTCGATGAATTCGTCGAATTATATGATTCGTCCGAAAAAGGAATGAAAACTATTTTTTTCTGTATAACAGGATTATTAGTTACTCGTTGGATTTTTTTGGAACATTTACCATTTAGTGATTTATATGAATCATTAATCTTTCTTTCATGGGCTTTTTCCATTATTCATATGGTTCCGTATTTTAAAAAACATAAAAATTATTTAAGCGCAATAACCGCGCCAAGTACTTTTTTTACCCAAGGGTTTGCTACTTCAGGTCTTTTAACTAACACGCATCAATCAAAAATCTTAGTGCCCGCTCTCCAATCCCAGTGGCTAATGATGCACGTAAGTATGATGATATTGGGCTATGCAGCTCTTTTGTGTGGATCATTATTATCAGTAGCATTTCTAGTAATTACATTTCGAAAAATCATAAGAATTTTTGATGTTGATAAAAGCAATAATTTATTAAAATTCAAAAAATTAAATGATTCATTTTTCTTTAGTGAGATAGAATATATAACGGAAAGAAAGAATGTTTTAAGAAATATTTCTTTTTTTTATTCTAGGAATTATTACAGGTTTCAATTGATTCAACAATTAGATGACTGGGTTTATCGTATTATAAGTATAGGGTTTATCTTTTTAACCATAGGTATTCTTTCGGGAGCAGTCTGGGCTAATGAAGTATGGGGATCATATTGGAATTGGGACCCAAAAGAAACTTGGGCGTTTATTACGTGGACCATATTCGCAATTTATTTTCATACTCGAACAAATAAAAATTCGAAGGGTTTAAATTCCGCAATTGTCGCTTCTATTGGTTTTCTTATAATTTGGATATGCTATTTTGGGGTTAATTTATTAGGAATAGGACTACATAGTTATGGTTCATTTACATTAACAATTAACCTCTAATTGAATTGAAGAAAGGAAAGGGTCTGATGAATGCAACTCTATAGGACAGCAAAGCATATATACAAGAAGCTTCAGGTAAGCCGATGAGAACCTTTTGAATCAACTAATATGATGATTCAAAGGGTTCTCACAAATGCCAAAAAAGTTTGGTTACAATTCCGTTTTTTTACTTTAATTTTGAATTTAAGAAACAAAAATTTTTTTCCTTGTATAACATAAGGATTTTAAAAATTTTAAATCATTAAATCATAGGATTTCTTTTTAATTTTGAGTTTTATTTAGAAAAAACTATCTATAAAAAAAATTAGATAGAAGAGCTTCGACCCTGTCAACCGATAATGAGAAAAGGAAATCCGGATAAATACCAATACCTATTACAGGCAGAAGGATGGAGATCGAAACAAATAACTCCCGCGGTCCAGAATCCAAAAAATAAGAATAAAAAAAATAAGAGTTTGGAGCATTAAGCAGCTTGTATCCATAGAACATCTGGCGTAACATAGATAATAAATAAATAGGAGTTAATATCATGCCAACTGCCATTCCAAAAGTAATTACTATTTTTGACATGAAAAGATATTTTTGGCCGGTAATTATTCCAAAAAAGACTGCCAATTCCGCAAAAAAACCGCTCATGCCCGGTAATGCAAGGGAAGCTAGTGATAAGATACTAAATGTCGTAAATATTTTTGGCATTAGGATAGCCATTCCGCCCATTTCGTCAAGATACACACGACGTATTCTATCATAACCCGTTCCTGCTAAGAAAAAAAGTGCAGCGCCAATGAACCCATGTGATATTATTTGTAAAATGGCTCCATTGAGTCCCATATCACTTATAGAGCAAATTCCTATAATTATGAAACCCATATGAGATACAGAAGAATAGGCTATTCTTTTTTTTAAATTTCGTTGACCAGGAGATGTTGAAGCTGCATAGATTATTTGCATGACACCTACTATTATCAACCAGGGAGAAAAGATAGAATGGGCATGGGGTAATAATTCCATATTGATTCGAACCAACCCGTATGCCCCCATTTTTAATAAGATTCCGGCTAGAAGCATACAAGTACTGTAATGTGCTTCACCATGGGTGTCTGGTAACCATATATGTAAGGGTATAATCGGTGATTTGATAGCAAAAGCAATAAGAAATCCAATATAAAAAAAAAATTCTAGCGCCGCAGGATATGATTGATTAGCTGATGTTTCAAAATTGAATCTTGTTTCATTGGAACCATATAAAGCGATGCCAAAAGCTCCCATTAATAAAAAAACAGAACCTCCGGCAGTATACAAAATAAACTTTGTAGCTGAATACAGACGCTTCTTTCCCCCCCACATGGATAGAAGTAGATAAACAGGAATTAATTCTAACTCCCACATGATAAAAAAAAGCAAAAGATCTTGAGAAGAAAATAATCCTATTTGACCACTATACATTGCCAACATCAGAAAATGGAATAATCGGGAATCTTGAGTAATTGGCCGAGCCGCTAAAGTAGCTAAAGTGGTGATAAATCCTGTCAGTAAAATAGGGCTTAAAGAAAATCCATCTATTCCCAATCTCCAGTAAAAATCCAAAAATTGGATCCATTTATAATCTTCTGTTAATTGGATTAATGGGTCATCCGATTGGAAATAATAAGAGAACGTATAAGTCATTAAAAGGAGTTCTAAAATACATATACATAAAGTATACCATCGAATTGCCTTATTTCCTCTATGAGGGAAAAAGAAAATTAAGGAACCCGCCGATATCGGCAAAACTAAAAATATTGTTAACCAAGGAAAAGAATTCGTGGTAAAGGCAAGATACGCTTGGACTAGAAAAACCCGTGCTCAAAAAATAATACATAATATAATATATATATTGTATTATGTTTTTTTTTTCGAGTACGGGTTTTTATCGGTAAACAAAAAATCAAATGGATTCAAGTGGATTTCTCTGAAAAGTATCAATAAGCTAGACCCATGCTTCGGGTTGTTTCATGCCATAAATAAACTCGAACACTCAAGAAATCCGTTGGACAGGCGGATTCACATCTCTTACAACCGACACAGTCCTCTGTTCTTGGAGCAGAAGCGATTTGTTTAGATTTACACCCATCCCAAGGTATCATTTCTAATACATCTGTGGGGCAGGCTCGGACACATTGAGTACACCCTATACATGTATCATAAATCTTTACTGAATGCGACATTGGATTTCTAATTTTTTTTAACCTCAAAAAAATTCAATCTAGTAAATTTCTAAATGAGTCATCATATATTTCGACACCAGACGAATCAATGATTTATCAGAATTTTTTCTATTGAATTCTGGATCGACTCGTGGGATAGAGCCAAGATACTTTAATTTCGTATGTTTTCGCAAACATGGTCGGATAAGTTACGTATCGTACATGCCAACTCAATGAAAATTATATTCTATATGATTAATCCTACTTATTCAATAAATTTGATTGATTGATACGGGTTGATTTTCTGTTACGATAAATTGACGAAACGATAGCTAGTCCAATAGCTGCTTCAGCAGCTGCGATAGCTATAACAAAAATTGAAAAAATATTTCCTTTTAATTGGCGACTATCAAAAAAATAAGAAAATGTTACAAAATTTATATTAACTGCATTCAGTATAAGTTCAAGACACATAAGGGCTCTAACCACATTTCTACTCGTGATCAATCCATAGATACCGATAGAAAATAAATAGGCACTCAAAACAAGTACATGTTCGAGCATCATTGACCAACTCCTTATCAATTTCGATTTATTTCAATATGAACAACAATTCAACATCAACAGATTGGATTGATTATTGACTATAATAAGAATATCATAATTACCGAACAAAGAAATAATAATAATAATATAATAGATCAAATAAAAGAATTTATACGTAAATAATCTTTCTTTAAATAGAATTAAAAGAAAAGAAATTTGATAACATAGAACAGATGGATTGGGGTTACTCATTTGAAAGATTTTTTACTGACGAGCCACAGCAATCGCACCTATCAAAGCAACTAAAAGAATTATTGAAATGAATTCAAACGGAATAAAAAAGTCTGTTGATAAATGAATTCCAATTTGTTGACCATTACTTATTAAATCTTGTTCTATAATCTGATTTGTTTTTGTAGTCCAAATAATTCCGTACCATGACGTATCTGGAATAATAGTAATTAGTGAAACAAAAATACTTGTACAAACAAAGGAAGTAACTCCGTTTCCAACAGTCCAAAGACGAAAATCTTTGTAATATTCTGAACCATTCATGAACATCACGGCAAATAGAATTAAAATATTTATAGCTCCCACATAAATAAGGAGCTGTGCAGCAGCTACAAAATGAGAGTTTGATAAAATATAGAATAAAGATATACAAACAAAAACCAATCCCAAAGAAAAGGCAGAATAAATTGGGTTGGTAAGTAATACCACTCCTAGACCCCCTAATATAAGATCTAATCCCAGAAAAAATAAAAGAAAATCGTGTATTAGTCCAGGCAAATCCATTGCACGTAAAATGTAAAATTTGTAAAAAAAAAAGAAAAATGGAATTATTTTTTCATGACCTTATTGACCTGACCAGGAAAAACTTATTTATAATAGAAATTTTTTATAATAGGTTTTAAACCCTAAAGGGTGTAAATTACTATAGGTACAGCTATTGTACGAATTTCATTTTTTCTCGAAAAGGGCATTCCAAATTTAATTATTTAATTTTAGAAAAAATTATGGATAGAATTACACATATATTAATTATTACATATATTAATTATTAATGGATAGAATTACACATATATTAATTATTACATATATTAATTATTAATAGATTTTCACAAAAAAATTAAGCCGCGATGCAATTCTGACCAATCAATCAAGTCAATAGTTGGAATTTTTCATTTTTGTAGTTATGGACCAAGAAAAATGAAATAAACCTTATTGTATCCCTCTAGATCAAAACAGAATTTTAGTTTAAAAATTGTACTTTTTAATCAATCAAAGTGATTTATCTATTTTTCTTTTTTTGAGTTGAATTCAAAATTGTTCGAATTGTATAATCGTCAACTACTGACATTGGTAAACGACCTAGAGCAATTTGATTATAATTCAATTCGTGACGATCATAAGTGGAAAGTTCATATTCTTCAGTCATTGATAAACAATTTGTTGGACAATACTCAACACAGTTGCCACAAAATATACAGATTCCGAAATCAATACTGTAATTAAGCAACCGTTTCTTTCGAATGTCAGTTTCCAATTTCCAATTAACAACAGGTAAATCTATAGGACATACTCGAACACATACTTCACAAGCAATGCATTTATCAAATTCAAAATGGATTCGACCGCGGAAACGCTCCAATGTGATTAATTTTTCATAAGGATATTGAATAGTTACAGGTAAACGATTTGCATGGGATAAAGTAATCATGAAACTTTGACCAATGTACCGTGCGGCTCGTATGGTTTGTTGCCCATAATTCATGAACCCAGTTACCATGGGAAACATATCGTGAGTATTATATTTATGAATGATTTTTTTTTTTATTTTTTTTTCTCTTGTTTGAATTTGAAGACAAGTCATGAATATAGAAAAAATCTTTTTTTTATTCTTTTATATTTTTTTATTCTTTTATAGCGAAAGGAGTTGGAAAGAGGTTGTTAATAAGAGATTGCCGAGAGAAATAGGTAAAAGAAATTTCCATCCAAGATTTAAAAGTTGATCCATTCTTAGTCTAGGTAAAGTCCATCTTGTTGTGATAGGAATGAACAAGAACAAATAAGTTTTAACCAATGTAATAAAGATACCAATTGTTGTTCCAAAGACTCCACTTATTTTAATTTTATTTGTTTCAAAAGGCTCAGGAACGAATATATACGGACTAGAGATAGTCCAACCGCCCAAGTAAAGAACTGTTACAAATAATGAAGCAACTAATAAGCTTAGATAGGAAGCAATATAAAATAAACCAAATTTGATACCTGAATATTCGGTTTGATAACCTGCTACTAATTCTTCTTCTGCTTCTGGTAAATCAAAAGGTAATCTCTCACATTCTGCTAGAGAAGAAATAAAAAAAATGATAAATCCTATAGGTTGACGCCACAAATTCCACCCCCAAAAACCAGATTTTGATTGTGCCTCAACTATATCAACTGTACTTGAACTGTTAGATAATCATAGTCGGTGATAACATCACTGTTCCCATCGCTATTACAGAACCGTACATGAGATTCTCACCTCATACGGCTCCTCAAAGGCCATAAAACAATTTAAGGACCCGATCGGATTATTTATTTTGCTATAAATTATTTTGCTATATTTGTAGGATATATATATTTGTAAGATATATAGGATCAAAATAAAATAAATCTATCGACGTTCCCAAATTCGCGCAATGAAATTCTATCTGTTATAATACTAACAAAAAAGTACTTCTGAATTAATCTCATCCTTTAATAGTTTCAATTTTTCTTTTTTGAGTAATAACTTCAAAATTTTTCAATAAAATACTCTTTATTTATATTATTTATAATTTATTTATAAAAATATTTTTTGTAAAAATACCAATTTCAACCTATCATTTTTGATTACGAAAAAGAATTAGATATTCCGAATTATGATACGAATTCCGTCTATATGAATATGGATATAGGAAAAAAGAATAAAAAAGATTGATTTTTTATTTTATTGTAATTAGATATTAGATTCTTTTTGTTCGTTCCTATTCTTCTTTCTGAAAAAAAACAAAGGGGGGATTAAAGGGGGGAAGGGTTATTTCGTTCCTGATAGTTATTTCTTTAATCAGTGGGCAGGAGCATACTCTGGATCGGAATCAGGGGGAGTACTGCCTGATCATTTCTACCAATTTAAAGCCCCAATTAATATACTTTTATATTCTGCCGAAATATCTTTTTAGATAGATAATTTTTAAAATCTCTATTACTAATCCTTTGTGTATCTTGGTGTTCCTAACCATCCACTCATTTTTTCTCAATGGCCAGTTATGTTAGCATTATGGTAATACATATAAATGATAAACTCAATAGGGTTGATCTTTTGAGCCCGCGTCAAGCCAGGATGACTAATCAACCAATCTTGGGGCAAACGGTCTTCTTTTCTTATGTTTATTTCTGTTTTACTCTTGTACATAGGAAATGAGTCTCAATTTTTTTACTGCAAATTGACAAGTTGTTTTCTTTCACTCATATAACTATCCAATTTAGTTCATTAACCCAAATGATGAATAAAAAATGAAGATATCTATTCAATGGATTTCGCTTTCTTCCTAAAAATAAAGGAATAGGTAAAAGTTTATGTTTCAACGAATCACACGTAGAGATATGGATAACACACAAAGAGTTAATGGTATTTCATAACTAATCGATTGAGCAGCAGCTCGTAGACCACCTAAAAAGGAATATTTATTATTTGATCCATATCCTGACATAAGAAGTCCAATCGGAGCAATACTTGAAATGGCAATCCATAAAAAAACACCAATATTTAGATCAGTTAAAATAAGGTGATAGCCAAAAGGAATTATTGAATAACTTAATAGAGTTGATATGACTGCTATGGATGGTCCGATACTGAATAAACGAGTATTCCCCCTAGAGGGAAAAATATTTTCTTTGAAAAGTAGTTTTGTCCCATCCGCTAGAGCTTGAAGAACTCCTAAAGGACCGGCATATTCAGGTCCAATACGTTGTTGTATCCCTGCGGATATTTCTCTTTCTAACCATACAATTATTAGTATGCCTAGCGTGATTCCCAATACAAGAGTCAAAATAGGGGCAAACACCCATATAATTCCATAGACATAGACCTCATTTAAAGATTCTAATCTAGAAAAAGAATTGATAGCGTGTACTTCTGTTGTATCAATTATCATTTCAACGATCAACTTCCCCCATAATGATATCTATACTACCTAGTATTGTCATAATATCAGCCAATTTCATTCTTTTAACTAATTCGGGAAGAATTTGCAAATTGATAAAACCGGGCGGGCGAATTTTCCACCTCCAGGGAAAACCACTCTGATCCCCTATCAGAAAAATCCCCAATTCCCCTTTTGGGGCTTCGACTCTCACATAAAGTTCTTGTTTCGGTAATTCAAAAGTAGGAGAAGTTTTCTTACTAATGAATCGATATTCGAAATCGTTCCATTCCGGATCCTTTTCAAAACGTCGGGTTTCTAAATTCTCATAAGGCCCCCCCGGAATTCCTTCCAGAGCCTGTTGAATAATTTTTATAGATTCCATCATTTCACCAATTCGGACTAAATAACGAGCTAATGAATCTCCTTCTTTTTGCCACTGGACTTCCCAATCAAATTCGTTGTAACACTCATAATGATCAACTTGACGAAGATCCCATTGTACTCCAGAAGCTCGTAGCATTGGTCCTGATAAACCCCAATTTATTGCTTTCTCCGCACCAACAATACCTACTCCTTCAACTCGTTCTAAAAAAATAGGATTTTGCGTAATAAGTTTTTGATATTCAGCAACTCCTGTTAAAAAATAATCGCAAAAATCCAAACATTTATCTATCCATCCATGAGGTAGATCGGCCGCTACTCCCCCGATACGAAAATAATTATGCATCATTCTCATACCGGTGGCAGCTTCGAATAAATCATATACTAACTCTCTCTCTCTAAAAATATAGAAGAAAGGGGTCTGTGCACCAATATCTGCCATAAAAGGACCAAGCCATAACAAATGAGAAGCTATACGACTCAATTCCAACATAATTACTCTGATATAGCTAGCTCTTTTAGGCACTTGAATATTTCCTAACAATTCTGGACCATTTACTGTTATTGCTTCTGTGAACATAGTAGCCAAATAATCCCAGCGTGTTACATAGGGCAAATATTGTATAATTGTTCGATTTTCCGCAATTTTTTCCATCCCTCTGTGTAAATAACCTACTATTGGTTCACAGTCAATAACATCTTCACCGTCTAGAGTAACGATGAGTCGAAGAACACCATGCATTGATGGGTGGTGGGGACCCATATTGACTATCATAAGGTCTTTTCGTGTAGCTGGTACATTCATAGGAATTTCCTCGATCCATTTTTTCATGAATTATTGAAAACAAAAAGAAGTTCATATTACGATCTAATAAATCAAATAATTCAAAAAAACTCTTCACATTAACGAGTTTTTGATTCCCGAATATCTACCCGGCTAATTAATTCTTTATAACGTACTCTATTTTTCTTTGCTAAATAAGACATCAGTCGTTGCCGTTTTCCCAGAATTTTCCGCAAACCTCTCTGAGATAAATAGTCTTTTCTATGCAATTCCAAATGTGAAGTAAGTCTTCGTATCTTATTAGTGAAACTTACTATTTGAAATTCAACAGATCCTTTGTTTTCGTCTTTTTCTTCTTGTGAAATAACTGAAATGAATGAATTTTTTACCATAAAATAGCCCACCCTTTTTAAGATTAAGATCTTTTTTATTTCTATTGATCAGTAATAAAAAAAAATCAAAAAATGTATTGTATTAATAAATAATAATGTTAGTTCATTTTAATTTGATATACATAAAATAAAAATCTCTACTTGTTAGTAATTCAAGTTACTAATTCAAAATTTTGTCAAATAAAATTGAAAATTTCTCATTAATCAATCCAATTTTTTTATTCGGTTATAGATACAAAAGGATGATATATTTCTTCGCTTACAAAAGAGAACAAAATTCTACCTAAAATGAAAAGTAAAAAAATTCCATTGATTCCTTTCTGGATGAAATATGCTATGGGATATATATGAAAAATGCATCCTTACCAAAATTTGAACCGTGGATATATACATATCCTTACCATACTGAACCGACTGGCATTATTAGTATCGAACCAATAACGATTCATACAAGCTAAATCTTCTAATCGAAAATTGGGCCAAAGAAAAAATTTGAATTTAATTAGTTTATTTTTATCTCTATCAAAATGTTTGCTTTTATCAAAAACGGGACCACGGTTTTTTATGTTATTACCGTTGCAAATTTCTGTATTTATATGAATATTGTTTTTATTTTTTAAATTGAAAGAAATTAGAATTCTTAATTCTCTACAACGTTTCGGGGAGAAAATATTTTCTGGAACAAGTAAATCATAATCATTTTTGTCTCTATTTCCAATTATACTTTGATGCCTTTCAATAGAAATCGAATCGATTTTGTCTCTGTATTTTTGATTAATTTGTTGTTTGTTCTTATGAACTAATAAGATACCCACGGTTTGATACAAAAGAAATTGTCCATCATTTTTTACCGACAGACGAACAGGTTCGATAATCAATATTCCCTTTTTCATCAATTCTGTAAGAGTTAAATCCTTCTGAACCATCAGAATATTCAGACTTATTTCTTGTCTTTGAATAGAAGATATAATAATTTCTCGTGGATTTGTCAGTCTAAGCAGGAGACAATATACTTTGATATTATTGATTATTTTTTGATTTAAAGAACCATTCCATCTTAATTGAAAACATAAATATCGTTTTAGGAAGAAATCAAGTTCTACTTCCGTATGACTTTTGTTTTGCTTTTTATGTCTATTTTTTTTCATACCTAATCCCATATAATCTTCTTCAATATCTTTTTCTTGATTTGTGAAAACTGATCCAAAGTCCGCTTGGTCTTCGGATTCTTTTTCTTCGTGATTTCGATTCTCTAATTCAATAATTTTGTTTTCATTCGATGATATAGATATAAAAAGATCGCCATTTTTCTTCTCGTTGATTTTCTTAGTTTTACTAACATTTTCATTTCTATGAAAATTGAAAAGAAGAAATTGGATTGGTATCGCCCACGGGTTTATCTTATATGTGTTGTAAAGTATTACAAATTTTCGAAAGAACCAAAGTTCAAAATTTGATATGAGACCTTTTTGTATTTCTTCATTCATTCCCATCCAATCAAAAAGGTTTTTTTTTTGATTGGATGAATTGATTTCTTGATCTTGGTGAATTGTAAGAAAAAAAATCTTTTTTTTATCAATTTTTTTAATTATTTGAGACTTATTAGTCTGAGTATTTTTTTTATCTTCGCTTCCAGTATCGATCCAAGATTCAATATCGACCTTTTTTCTAAGACAAAAATGGAGAATTTTCCAATCAAAATATTTGCTTTGCTCCATATCAATAATGTCATCTTCCGCTAGATAATTATTGATAGGAATACCTTCCAACATGTCGAAAGGGTTGCTTTTTTTTGTGTTGTAATTATAAGAAATCTTTTGTTTATTATTTATTTGGAATGGTGATCCATAAATATATGAGTCCTTCTTATTTTCATAATTAATAGATTTATATGATAAAAGATTATATCTATAGTGTTTTTTAAAATTATCTTTTTGCTTTGGTAATGAGTCTGCCTCAAAATCAAAATCATTTTTTTTTTCAAACTGAATTAATTGGTCTTTTTCATATAAATTCCGTTTGTTTAATTTTTTCTTTTGAACCATAGAGTGTTGATTGATTCTATTTCGCCATTTTTGTGGTATTAATCGAGACCATCTAATCTGAGATAAATCGTATTTATATTGATAATGACTCTTTAACCAGTTTTTCCATTGATTCATTACAGAATTTCTAACATTTTTTTCTTTTAATTCGAAATGAAATATCCCTTGGACTCTAAAATACTCCTTTATTTCATTCTTTATAAAAAGGCCATGATATTGAAGGATAGATCTTAACTTATATAAGTTAATAATTTGGATTTGTAATAATTTGTAAAATACATACGCTTGTGACAAGGAAGATATGTCACAAAAAATCTGCGAATTCTTATTATTCTTATTAAAAACAGCAAGATTACTTGACTTTTTTCTATTTATAATCGAAATAAAGTGAATTGTATTTTGATTTGTTTTATCAATTTTTTTGTGATTTTCTTCATTATTGTAAATGTATTTAGTAATAATTTTTTTTGTTGATTCAAGAAAAAGCTGTGCATTGCGTCTCGGAATATTAATGATACCTAAAAAGATATCTATGTATATCCTTTCAATCAAAATTTTTATAAAAAAATGGAATTTATTTGCTAATCGAGCATTTCTTCTTTTTAATATCTGTGAAAAATTTTTTGATGATTTTAATATTTTAGCATTATAACTTATTTTGTTAGGACTAATATTTATCTCCGAGGTTAGAATTTTTTTTTCCTTTTCTTTTGAAATTTTTTCTATTTGATTTAGGATTATCTTTCTTCTAGCAGAAAGATCTTTCATTTTTTTTTCTGTTAGTGAAAAATTTGCCCAAACCATAGATCGAATTGGGGTGGACAATTTATGACTCGTCCGATTATTGTTATTGATTAACAAATCTTTTTCTTTTTTAGT
>CANTUR010002239.1:0-73477 GCA_947683625.1 Mallotus nudiflorus
TTGAACTTAGAATTGATTGATTCATGAGAAATTACTTCACAAATGTTGTTACCCTTAGCTTAATCTACATGTGTGAATTTTTGTAGAATTTTTGGGAATTATTTTGATTTTTGGGTATTTTTGAATATTTTATTATTATTTTCTAATTTTCGAAAATTAATTAAATAAATTATGAAATTGTGTTTTATGATAAATATATATGTTGAAATGAATTATAGAAATTTATTTGGAATTTTTATGAATTTCTATGTATTTATTTTGAATTTAATTAGTTTATGTAATTTTAGAAAAATAAGGTTTAATTGTGTTTTTAATTAAAATTAATTATTTAATTGAGTTTATTTATTGATATTATTGATAAATATGTTGAGAAAATTAATTTTTTTCAATTATATTATTTTTGGTGAATTTTTGGATTAATTTTAGTATATTTATATATATAGGGGTATTTTGGTAATTTTACCCTAAATTGACTAAAAATGTAATTAAATTGGTTTTAATAGTTATTTAGGGTATAAAAATGATTTCTACAAATTATTTAGTATTTTTAATTAATTAAAACTATTTTTCGTGAATTATTTTCAAATTATATATATAATATACGATTTTTCCAAATAAATGAGTTTTTATTGGTTTTTAATGTGTTTTAGGGTTAATTATGTAATCTCTACTTATAAAATGTATTTCTATGATATAAGGGTATTTTCAATATTTCTATATTGTTTTGTGAATTGTGGCCCCCGGTCAGTAATCAGTAAACTGTAGTTTGGAGTTCGACCGAGGGGTTATGGATGTGTTTTTGTGTCTATTTTTCGAAGTGTGTTTCTTTGTAGGGCCGGCTCTACTCTTTGAGTAAAGAGACGTCCATTTTACAGGGGAGGTTCTACCGAATTTTCGGTAGAATTCTTATAAAACGTGATGTCCGGTCGAACCCTAATTCTGATTCTGTGTCCAATATTCTAGATTGAGTTTTTAGGATTTTCTATTAGGTTTATTCTGATGTCTGTTATTTTTGTTTGTTTAGTTGCGCCGAGACCGAGGCCTAGTGGACCAAGCCCATCGGATCCATCTCGAGGAGCGCACTAAGTGTGAGTTACTATTTTATATATATATATATGCTTTAGGATGCATGATTTTAGAAATATATGTTTTATTTTGATTAAATATGCATAATGATTTAATTAGTACTTAAGTTTATTTTTAGGGTATTTTTGGTTTATTTTTGGTTTATTATTGGTATATTTTAAACTATATGCATGTTTTATTAATGAATTATGTTTAAAATGTTTTTAAGTATATTTCTAGTTTATTTTATAATTAAATTGGATTTATTTGACGTATATATACTCAAAATATACCTGGTTTACTTTTGGTATATTTTTAGTATATATATGGTTTATGTTGCTATTTTATTCAATTCATGCATCATTTACTTTTATGAATGTATGCTTTATATTTTAATGAAGGATATCAATAGAACGTGCTACCTAGTGGGCAGCACTAGGACCGAGTACGTACCGGTACGCTTATAGTGTTTAGGCTATATTACTAACCATTTGTGGATATTGATTGGATATGATTATTTGATGTGTGATATGATTTGGGAGTGTGATTGCTGGAGCTCAGTTGACCAAGTGTCTCGGGGCCAATCACACTGACAGTCAGACTGCTGGAGCTCAGTTGACTTAGTGTCTCGGGGCCAGTCTACTGTCTAAATGGAATAAGTGAATATTTTGGAATAAGTGAGCATATGTGGCTAAAGTGTTGTCTAACACTGTTTTGAGGTTACGATATTCTAGGGTTCTAATCGATCCTTCATAAACAGTGATTTTCATTAAAAACATATAAAATGATTTTTATTGCATTTGTGTGTAGTTGCTTGTATACATACATATTATATATACTTTTGATTGTGTGCATTGGCATTTAGTATGCATGTATATATATTATAGTAATTCACTTAGTGAGGTCTGACTCCCCTCGTTGACTATTTTTCAGGAGAGTCATCTTCATCAGACCTCAGTAGCAGGCCTGTGCCTCGGATTTCTTCCCCCCGACTTCTTTATGTAAACTGCTCACTTAAGTTTTATTTTTATAATCTAGACATTGCAGTAGTTGTAATAAATTATGGGTTTTATGTATTATATTTGTGTGAGTTATGTACTTTAAATATTTGAATTGGATTTGTATTAAAAGAGTTTATTTATATATGAGATGAGAATTTGATTTAATCCTGAGGTGGATTATTATTTTTTATATTTATGATTTTATTCCGCTGCACAGCATTTTATTTAATTATGTTAATATTACTATTGCATGTTTATTTTATTTTAGGCTTGCTATGGGTTCCGAATTCAACAGAATTCCCGTTCCCTAGCGCCGGTCAAGGCCCCTGTTTTGGATCGTGACAAAGTTGGTATCAAAGCGGAGTTCTGTGTCAGGGCTTAGTTATGTGAGTCGTGGCCCTAGTTTTCAAAGTTGTGTTTTCTTTTGGTAACTACTGCAGTGAATTAGGTTCGAGTATGTCTTGATAAGTATTCCTTGCTTTAGTTTTTTGCGTTATTCTTCCGTTGTCTATTTTGTTTGAATCGTTCTGTTGTCTTTTCAGAATGAGGAGGCGAACGCGTGTCGCTCCATCGGTCGTTGAGGCTGAGGATGATAAGTCTTTTCAGGATGAGGTTTTACCTCCTGAGCAGCAGTTAGACGTAGAGGTCATGGCGGAGGTAGACCTCGAGGAGCGGCAGGTCGTCGTAGGCAGAGAGAGTTACAGGATGAGGAGCCTGTTGAGCCTGAGTTTGATGTTCCTGTGCCTCCATTTGTTTAGCCTATTCAGCCTACCTATCAGCAGGGTATGTCTGACCCTGAGGCAGCTTTGTTCTATGTTAGAGTTGGTAGGATTACGTTTGATGGGACTTCCGATCCGTTAGACTTTCTGCATGCGATCGAGACTCGGACTCGGACTACTCATACCAAGTATCAGCAAATCATGATCATCGAGTTATCTGTCGAGGGACCAGCCCTAGATTGGTTTATTCAGATGATCCAGCCTTATATAATGACGATGACCTGGGCTCAGTTTCGAGAGCGATTTATGAGGAGATTCTGTCCAGAGCCTCTCTGTATGAGCTATCATCTCCGTTTGACCAGGCATTTCTCGTGGTGATCGATCTGTAGAGGAGTACACCCGAGAGTTTCTCCGGTTGGGTAGATATGCAGAGGATCTGATACGAAACCAGTATTTCGCAGTCACTACCTATGTCACCGGATTGGGTTCAACATTTGCTGGTATGCCTACAATAGGCCTTACTCTCGAGTCTATGATTGAGTTGGCCAAGGAGATTGAGCTGAGGCTAGTTAGGCAGGGAGCGATGCCTGATTACTACCAGCTGGGAGTTCAGTCGATTGGATTGCAGGCTACTCTATATTCGAATTTTCATGTTGGGTCGAGTAGTCAGCAGCGAGGTCTGACTCAGCAGAGTCAGAGGCAGCAGCAGCGAGTGCATCAGAGCAGTAGACATGGCCGTGGAGGTCAGCGTAGGCCGTTCAGATTTGGGTCAGGTGCTTCGAGTAGCAGCAGTTGTCATAGTTCTGGATCAGCTGCCAGTGTTTGCCAGACCTGCGGTAGAGTCCATCAGGGACTGTGTTATCTGACACCACTGACATGCTTCAGATGTGGGCAAATAGGACATTTTGCTAGATCATGTCCTTACTCCGGGTATTAGCAGCAGTAAATTCCACGATTTCCACAGCAATCGATTACTAGTGCTGCACCCGTGCCATTTCAGTTACCTCTAGCCCAGCATCAGAGTTCCACTCAGCTTGTTCCACAGCAGAGTCGTGGTAGAGGTACTAGAGTAGGTGCCAGAGGTGTTGGCCAGGCTTCTACTAGCCAGTAGGGAGGTCGAGGACAGGCCAGAGTCTTCCACCTTACTCGGCAGGATGCTCAAGCATCTAATGCAGTCGTGGCAGGTATTGTTTCTGTCTGTTACCTGGATGTATGGGTTCTGTTTGATCCGGGTGCTACGCATTCGTTTATTTCTCCTATTTTTGCTTCTAAGTCTTGTTGGCTAGCTTCGAGGATGACTTTTCCTTTGTTTGTTGCCACTCCTCTGAGCGATTCCTTAGACACCAATTTAAATTATTTAAAACTATTTTAAATTGTATCGGGATATGCAGTGTTAATAATTTTGAAATTTATATTTGATTATTTTACTATTTGTGAATTATTATCGCTATTATCTTATGTTTAATTAATGTATATTTTATGTAAACATGTCTTTAAATCATTTTTATTTTGGAAAATAGTATTTGATTTAACCTTTAAATTAGGGTATTTATATTTTAATATATTATTTTAATGAATTATATTATTCGTCTAAATTTTGTGAATAATGCATTATTTTTGCAAGCATGAATAATATTAGGGTTAATAATTATATAATGTGTTTTATTTGTGTTATATATATATATATATAATCAAATCAACAAACCTCATTTCTTCTTCCCCATCACGTCCTTTACCATCTCCCTCACCGCTGCAACTCCAACTGACTACCGTTGGTGTGCTTCCCGGCATGCCACTTCCTTCCTCCAGTAGCTCCGCCACCTGCTGACGCCCCCTCCGACGCTGGTGTAGTGGAAGTTGGTGTTTTGGCTGAAAGTTTGCCTCTTCTTCCTCTCTCACGTTTCCAACCACCAAATCCTGTGATTTCGATGCCGTTGAACTCCCTAAACTCCAAAGAAGATGATTCCAAGCTTTCTTTTAGCTTAAAACTCGATTTGGTAAGGTGTTTAGCTAGTTTTTATTTTTGGCCATTTAGGGTTTTGATTTTTTTGAGCCTCGATTTGAATTATTCATGCAATCTTCCTTCACAAACATTGATCCTTGTAGCTTAATCTACCTCTGTGAATTTTTTTGGAATTTTTTATTATTTTATTAATATTTTCTAATTTTCAAAAATTAATTAAATAAATTATGAAATTGTGTTTTATGGTGTTTATAGGTGTTGAAATGAATTTTATAAATTTATTTGTAATTTTTTGTGAATTTTTATATATTTATTTTGAATTTATTTAGTTTATGTAACTTTGAGAAAATTAGGTTAATCATGTGTTTTAGTGAAATTAATTAGTTAATTGAGTATATTTATTGATATTATTGAATTATATGTTGAGAAATTTAATTTTTAGTAATTATACTATTTTTAGTGAATATTTGAACATTTATAGTGAATTTATATATATTGGGGGTATTTTGGTAGTTTGGCACTAAATTGGCTAAAAATATAACTAAATTGGTTTTAATAGTTATTTGAGGTATAAAAATTATTTCTACAAGTTATTTAGTTTTTTTTAACTAATTAAAACTATTTTTCGTAAATTATTTTCAAATTATATATAATATATGATTTTTCTAAATAAATGAGTTTTTATTGATTTTTAGTAAGTTTTAGGGTTAATTATGTAATTTGGACTTATAAAATGTATTGTGGTCAATATTTATGAATTCATTGAGAATTTTTTATTTTAATAATATTTTATTAAAATTAGGGTTTTTATGCATTTATCTGTAAAATAAATATTTTTAGCGTTTGAA
Source organism: Mallotus nudiflorus (assembly GCA_947683625.1). NCBI lineage: Eukaryota > Viridiplantae > Streptophyta > Magnoliopsida > Malpighiales > Euphorbiaceae > Mallotus > Mallotus nudiflorus. Next base: position 5,597 of record CANTUR010002239.1, read on the forward strand.
TAACTAAATTGCTATATTTTGAGTATTGAAGGGAATTTTTGGTATTTTCTAGAATTTTCATGTATTTTATATTATTTCGTGAATTGTGGACCTCGGTCGGTGAATTGTAGTTTGGAGTCCGACCGAGGGATTGTGTTCTATGTTTATTCTTGAAGTGTATTTCTTTGCAAGACCAGCTCTATTCTTTGAGTAGAGAGATGTCCATTTTATAGGGGAGATTCTGCGGGATTTTTGATAGAATTCTCGTAAAATGTGATGTCTGATCGAATTTCTATTCTAATTATGTGTCTAAGATTCTAGATCGAGTCTTTAGAATTGCACCAAGACCGAGGCCTAGTGGACCAGGCCCGTCGGACCCGTCTCGAGGAGCGCAATAACAATAAATTATTATTTTATATATACGTGTTTAGGATGCATGTTTTTAGAAATGTATGATTTATTTTAGTAAATTATGCATAAATGATTTAATTATTACTTAGGTTTATTTTTGGTATATTATTGGTATATTTTAAACCATATGCATGTTTTAATAATGAATTATTCTTAAAATGTTTTTTAGGTATATTTATGGTTTATTTCTAGTTTATTTTGTAATTAAATTGTATTTATACTCGAAATATACCTGGTTTATTTTTGGTATATTTCTAGTATATATATGGTTTATGTTGCTATTTTATTTAATATCATGCATCATTGATTTTATGAATGTATGTTTCATATATAAATGAAGGATATCAATAGAACGTGCTACCTAGTAGGCAGTACTGGGATCGAGTACGTACCAGTACGATGATAGAATTTAGGTTAAATTGCTAACCTATTTTTGGATATTGATTCGATTGATTTATTTGATGTGAGATGTGATTTGGGAGTGTGATTGCTGGAGCTCGGTTGACCAAGTGTCTTGGGGCCAATCACACTAACAGTTAGACTGCTGGAGCTCGGTTGACTTAGTGTCTCGGGGCCAATCTACTGTCCAAAATGGAACAAGTGAATTTATTTGGAATAAGTGAGCCTGTATGGCTAGAGTGTTGTCTAACACTGTTTGAGGTTGCGATTTTCTAGAGTTCTATTTGATCCTTCATATACGGATGTTTTTCTAATATTTATATAAAATGATTTTGCTGCATCTGTGTGATTTTTCATGTATATATAGTTATTATATATACTATTGAAAGTGTGCACTGTCATTTAGTATGCATGTCTATGTATTATAACAATTCACTCAGTGAGGTTTGACTCCCCTCCGTTGATTATTTTTTAGGAGAGTCATCATCTTCAGACCTCAGTAGTAGACCCATACGTCGGATTTCTTCTACCCTGACTTCACTATGTAAACTACTTACCTGAGTTTATTTTATAATCTAGACACTACAGTAGTTATGTTCAGTTGTGAGATTTATGTATTATGTTTGTAAGAAATAGATATTTTAAATATTTGAACTAAGATATGTATTAAAAGATTATTTATATATGATATAAGGATGTTCATTTAATTTTATTGGCGGATTATTATTTTATTTTATTTATGATTTTGTTTCCGCTGCAAAATATTTTATTTATGTTATTATTATTATTGCAAGTGTTACTTATTTTAAGGCTTGTTGCGGGTTCCAGATTCGAAAGAATTCTCGTTCCCTAGCGCCAGTCATGGCCCCTGTTTTGGGTCGTGACATATATATACCCAAAAAAAATAAAAAAAAACTAAGAATAAAAAAATTTAAAAATAAGGATAACAAAAAAGAAGAAAAAATAAAAATAAATAAAAAAGAGAGAAAATAAAAAAATAAATATCAGGATTCAGGAAAAAAAAAATAAAGATAATAGAAAATAAGAAAAAATAGATAAATAATAAAAAATAAAGAAAAAAATAAAATAAAGAAAAATTGAAAAATAAGGATAACAAAGAAAAATAAAAAAGAAAAAATAAGAATAACAAAGAAAAATAAAAAATAACATGGAATAAAAATAAGGATAAAATAAAAAGAAAAAAGAAAAAGGGAGAAAAATAAAAATAAAAAATTTTAAAAAATAAGGGTAATAGAGAAAAAAATTAATGAATGAATAAGAAGAATACAAATGAGGTTAAAAGCAAAAAATAAATTAAAAAAAAATACTCCTGAAAATAAAATGGATACTCATGTAATTAATAAAAAAAATGGGTATTTTGCTGAAAACTGATGTCCAAATGTGATGTATTTATGTAAATTTCTCTTATTTATTTTATTTTATCATGTTATTAGTCATTAGTTGTTTTCAAATGGGAAATTCTAAGGTTACTTTGTTAATAACCACAATTGAATGAAAAGTCATCGAATTGGAAAACCCTTTTCAATTTGTTGTTTTGAATTTTTTGATTGATCTCATGGAATCTAATCAAAATTTCATGGCCCTAATCCCATACCAAACCAAATTTCACGAAACTAATTTCATCGATACCCAACTGATGTAGATCAAAATCGAAAGCGGAAGCGAAATCGAGATGATGATGATGATATCGAGGACGACGTCGACTACAGATACCTGGTTGCTACTCATATTCCTAGTTCTTCATTAAATCCGCATTATGAGAGTGTGGAATGGTATGAACGTTATTATAAGCCTGGTTTTGCCGAATGCATCATGAAATATCGACAATGTCCGGAATCAACACATGCAGGAGCATGTGTTAAGATGGATTTACGTATGTTGGAGATGAAGTTCAGTTTTCCTACGTTGGATGTGTACAAAGTTATAATTCTTGTTGAGGATTTTGATAAGGCGAAAAAACTTTATGATTTAGATTCTTCTTCAAGGTTGTACGGTGCAATTAAAGTTTGTAAAGTAGGGCGACCTGATGGGAAGTTTTTGTACAAGGTGGAAAAAGATAACGCAGAATCCATCAATCTCTTTAAAAATGATGGTGAGATTACCCTGCCGCTGCCGCACCTAAAGCATCCCTTTTCTCTTCTTTATAACATTGCAATAATTGTTGCTCTCAAGTTAAATGGTGTCGATTTATTAAAAAACTTTGATGAATCTGATAAATATTATCAATATGGTCCTTATCATATTGAAGAATTTGGGGATGAAAAAATTACTTCAGGCAGAATTTATTTTGGTGGCAGACCTACTTGTTCGTTACGCCGTTCATTTATTGAAACTAAATTAGCTTGGGGTTCATCTGCATTTGGTGCAATTGGTATAGAAGAAGAATTGGATTGTCTTCCTAATCCCATCTCTGTTTGTGTGGAATATGGTGTATCTCATCTTACTGTAGAGGCTGAAGTGTTGTCTGAGTTATTTACTTGCTATGTTGCTATTTATACTTACATTTGGATATTTATGCTATGTAGAGAACTTATTTCTGTTCTGATCTTCTAAGCTATTTATTTGTTTCAATGAGTTTTTTCCTAGACATACGTATATACATGTACGCATGGCCTTCATTGCATATCTTATCTTCCAATGCTTGATTTTTCTTTTCCTGCTACTCTTCACACTGGGCGCTGCCACTATATCTGTCTTGCTTGTGATTATACTGGATCATGGTTTCAAAGCTCTTGGGTTTGATAAAGACTTAGAACCATTTTAGTATGCCACCTTGATCTCGTGAATTTAGAGTTTTGACTCGCAGCATAAAGAGTTGGTGCTAAAAAGTATATAATATCCAATTTGCTGCTATATGTACATATACATTTGTAAATTGAGCAATTAGCGAATATACACTGTTTAATTAGATATTAAATTACATTTTTCTCTTTAAAATTTGAGCTAATTGTCACTACCCAAAACAGGGGCCATAACCGGCGCTAGAGAACGAGAATTCTTTCGAATCTGGGACCCATAGCAAGCCTAAAATAACAAAAAACATGCAATAGAAATAATAACAACACATTTAAGTAAAATACTATGCAACAGAATAAAATTATAAATATCAAAATAATATTTCCACCAAATGAAATTAAATCAAATCCTCATCTCATATATAGAAATAAACTTTTAATACAAATCCAGTTCAAATTCTTAAAATACATAACTCATACAAATTTAATACAATATCTTTTAATAATTTTACGACTACTGTAGTGTCTAGATCATAAAATAAAACTCAAGTGAGCAATTTACACAATATAGCCGGGGCGGAAGAAATCCGGCGTACAAGCCTGCTACTGAGGTCTGAAGACGATGACTCTCCTGAAAAATAGTCAACGGAGGGGAGTCAGACCTCATTGAGTGATTATTATAATATATATATATGCATACTAAATGACAATGCATACAGTCAACAATATATATATAATATGTATGTATACAAGCAAATACACACAGATGCAATAAAGTCATTTTATATATTTATTGAAAATCACTGTTTATGAAGGATCAAATAGAACCCTAGAATATCGCAACCTCAAAACAGTGTTAGACAACACTCTAGCCATACAAGCTCACTTATTCCAAAATATTCACTTATTCCATTTAGATAGTAGACTGGCCCCGAGACACTAAGTCAACCGAGCTCCAGAAGTCTGACTGTCAGTGTGATTGGCCCCGAAACACTTGGTCAACCGAGCTCCAGCAATCACACTCCCAAATCATTTCTCACACATCAAATAATCAAATCCAATTAATATCCTCAAACAGGTTAGTAATATAGCCTAAATGCTATAAGCGTACCGATACATACTCGGTCCTAGTGCTGCCCACTAGGTAGCACGTTCTATTGATATCCTTCATTAATATATAAAACATACACTCATAAAAATAAATGATGCATGAATTTAAATATAATAGCAACAATAACCATATATATACTAGAAATATACCAAAAGTAAACAAGGTATATTTCGAGTATATATACGTTAAATAAATCCAATTAAATTATAAAATAAACTAGAAATGTATTTGAAAACATTTTAAACATAATTCGTTAATAAATCATGCATATAGTTTAAAATATACCAATAATAAACCAAAAATAAACCAAAAGTAAACTAAAAATAAACTTAAATACTAATTGAATTATTTAGGCATAACTAATCGAAATAAAACATACAATTCTAAATCATGCACCCTAAAGCATATATATATATAATAGTAACTCACAATTAGTGCGCTCCTCAAGATGGGTCCGATGGGCCTAGTCCACTAGGTCTCGGTCTCGATGCAACTAAACAAACAAATAATGATAGGAATCAAAATAATCTAATGAAAACTCCTAAAAACTCGATCTAGATTACTAGACACAAAATTAAATCAGAATCCGACCGGACATCACGTTTTACGAGAATTCTACCAAAAATTCGGCAGAACCTCCCCTGTAAAATGAACGTCTCTCTACTCAAAGAGTAGAGCCGGCCCTACAAAGAAACACACTTCGAAAAATAGACACAAAATCACAATCACAACCCCTCGGTCGGACTCCAAACTACAGTTTACCGACCGAGGTCCACAATTCATAGAACAATATAGAAATATCGAAAATACCCTTATATCATAGAAATACATTTGATAAGTAAAAATTACATAATTGACCCTAAAACACAGTAAAAACCGATAAAAACTCATTTTATTAGAAAAATCGTATATTATATATATAATTGAAAATAATTTATGAAAAATAGTTTTAATTAGTTAAAAATACTAAATAATTTATAGAAATCATTTATATATCCTAAATAACTATTAAAACCAATTTAATTACATTTTTAGCCAATTTAGGGTAAAATTACCAAAATACCCCTATATATATAAATTAATTTACATAAACTAATTAAATTCAAAATAAATACATAAAAATTCACAAAAATTCCAAATAAATTTCTATAATTCATTTAAACACCTATAATTAACATAAAACACAATTTCATAATTTAATTAATTAATTTTCGAAATTAGAAAATAATAATAAAATATTCAAAAATACCCAAAAATCAAAATAAATTCCAAAAATTCTACAAAAATTCACACATGAATATTAAGCTAAGGGAAACAACTTTTGTGAAGGAATTTCTCATGAATCAATCAAATCAAAGTTCAAAAAAATCAAGAACCCTAATAGGCCGAAATTTGCAAAATCGAAACCTAGGCAAATCTAGACCATTTTAAGTGAAACAAAGCTTGGAATCACACTCACCAAAGCTCAAGGAGAAGAAAGAGACCGGCAGTGTCAAAAATGGTAGCCGAAATTGCGTCAATCAATGGTGAAAATGAATTTCGACTTTTCGGCAGTTTCGAGCTCCTTCGACGTCGGAAACGGGCTTTGCTGGTGGCGGGGAAGACTGAGGAAGGAGGTGGCATCCCGGGAGGCACACCAACGGCAAGGGAATGGCATTACAGATGGTGGTTGGAGATGGGAAGTGATCGGGGAAGAAGGAGGAGTAGTCGAGGGCAGAATTATAATTTGCCAAAAAAATTTTGATTCTAACACTATATTATATATATATGTGTGTGTGTGTGTGTGTGTGTGTGTGTGTATGTATTATTACGCTATATATTATAATAATATAATTCCACACATATTAAATATACACCACACACATAATTTAATATTTTTAATAATTTATATACTAAAAAAAATAAATAAATAATATTAAAACTATATAATAAATAATAAAAAAATAATTAGGGTAATTAAAGTTTAATTTAAATATACACACATATACACTCTATCTAGTACTTTTAAAAATATATATGAGTTCATGCAAATGCGGAAATCTATTTAAAATAATTAATAATAAACAATTTACGTATCAATTTCCCTAGAAATGCAAGTCCTGGGAAAATTTTACGTAAATATTTAAAATAATATAAAACAATTAAAATTAGCTTTAATTAAATAACAAACTCATAAAATATTAATATTATATATAAAAATTATTAACACTGCATATCTCGATGCAGTATTAAAATATTTAAAAACTTGGGATATTATAGTCTTCCCCCCTTACAAGAATTCGTCCCCGAATTCCAAAAAGAAAATGATCACCAAATCAAGAAGGGAAGAGATACGGGGTAAGAAGCTCGCATCTCAGCTTCAGTCTCCCACGTATGCTCCTCAACTCGGTTGCTACGCCACAGAACCTTGACCATCAGAATCTGCTTCGACCGCAACTGTCGAACTTGATAGTCTACGATCGCCACAGGTTCTTCCATAAACGTCAAATCTTCACTTACTTCTACACTGTCGGGCTGCAACACATGTGAAGGGTCTGAGATATACTTCCTCAGCATCGAGATATGAATACTGGATGTACTTGCGACATACTCGGAGGCAAAGCCAACCGATATGCAACAGTCCCAACTCTCTCTAAAATCTCAAACGGTCTGATATATCTCGGTGCCAACTTACCCTTCCTGCCAAATCTCATAACACCCTTCATCGGAGATACCTTCAGAAAAATAAAATCTCCAACCTAAAACTCCACATCTCTGCGCCTAAGATCCGTATAGCTCTTTTACCTGCTAACTGTGATCTCTAATCTACGCTTAATCACGACGACTTTCTCTGCAGCATCCTGAACCATCTCAGTTCCAATCAAAGCTCTCTCACCAATCTCATCCCAACTTAGAGGGGATCTACACTTCCTTCCATATAATGCCTCATATGGTGCCATGCCAATACTGCTATGGGAGCTGTTATTATGCGAACTCAACGAGTGGCAGATGATCATCCCAGCTACCTCCCAAATCCAGAACAGACATACTCAACATATCTTTCAGTGTCTGGATCATCCTCTTAGACTGACCATCTGTCTGAGGATGAAAGCAGTACTGAAGTCCAACCTAGTGCCCATCGCTTCCTACAACTTCTGCCAAGAACGAGAGGTAAACACTGAACCTCTATCTAAGACAATGGACACAGGTACTCCATGAAGGCACACAATATGCTTCACATATAGCTTCGCCAGTCTAGCTACAGAATATGTGGCTTTCACAAGCAAGAAATGTGTAGACTTCGTCAACCTGTCAACTATCACCTAGATGGAATCGTATACATCCTTAGAATGAGGTAAACCAACCACAAAATCCATAGCTATCCTTTCCCACTTCCTCTCGGGAATAGGAAGAGGTTGAAGCTTCCCAGAAGGCTTCTGATGTTCAGCTTTCACTTGCTGACACGTTAGGCACTTAGCAACATAATCAGCGACATCCTTCTTCAGTCCATCCCACCAGTATAAATCTCTGATACTATGGTACATCTTAGTGACACTCGGATGTATGCTATAAGCTGTAGAATGTGCTTCCTCTAGGATCTCTTCTCTCAAATCATCCACATCAGGAACACACAATCTACTACTGATCCACAACACACCATCTTCATCGAGTGTGAAATCAGTGAACTTCCCTGCTTGAACATTCTCTGCAAGCTCTTCTAGAATAGGATCTAGGCTCTGAGCTGCTTTAATCCTATCCCTCAGTACAGATCACACTTTAAATTGAGCTAGCAGTCCACCTAATCTACTGATCTTCATCATCAGACCTTGATCCCACCAACAGATGCAACTCCTAGATCAACACTGATATGAGCAAGACTGCCTGACGACTTCCTACTCAAGGCATCTGCTACTACATTAGCCTTGCCCGGATGATATAATATCTCACAGTCATAATCCTTTAATAATTCGAACCATCTCCTCTACCTCAGATTCAGATCTCGCTGCTGGAAAATGTACTTAAGGCTCTTGTGATCAGTAAATATCTCACAAGTCACCCCATACAGATAATGTCTCCAAATCTTCAAAGCAAAGATCACTACAGCCATTTCAAGGTTATGTGTAGGATAGTTCTGCTCATTCTTCTTCAACTGCCTCGAAGCATAGGCTATCACCCTTCCATTCTGCATCAACACATAACCAAGGCCAACTCTAGAGGCATCACAATAAACTGTGAACTTATCCACATTATTAGGCAAAGCTAACACTGGGGCTGTGGTCAATTTCTCCTTTAACAACTGGAAACTATTCTCACAAGCTTCTGACCACTCAAATCTAACATTCTTCTGAGTCAAGCGAGTCATAGGGGCTGCAATTCTAGAAAAATCTTGCACAAATCGCCTATAATACCGGGCTAAAGCCAGAAAACTCTAAATCTCAATAATAGAAGTCGATCTAGGCCACTCAGACACTGCCTCAATCTTCTGTGGATCAACCTGGATACCTTCTTTAGACACCACGTGTCCAAGAAAAGAAACACTCTCCATCCAGAAATCACACTTCGAGAATTTAGCATAAAGTTGATGATCTCTCAGTGTTTGCAATACAGTCCTCAAGTGATATACATGCTCCTCCATACTCCTCGAATAAACCAGTATATCATCAATGAAGACTACCATAAATTGATCCACATATGGTCTGAATACCCTGTTCATCAGGTCCATAAAAGTTGCTGGTGCATTAGTCAAACCAAAAGACATCACCAGAAACTCATAATGGCTATATTGAGTGCGGAATGCTGTTTTAGGAATATCAGCTTCACTAATCCGCAGTTGATGATAACCCGACCTCAGATTAATCTTGGAAAAGAATTGTGCACCATGTAGCTGATCAAACAAGTCATCTATCCTCGGGAGAGGATACTTGTTCTTCACTGTTATCTTATTCAGCTCTCTATAGTCAATGCACAGTCTCAGTGTACCATCCTTCTTCTTCACAAACAGGACTGGTGCACCCCAAGGAGAAACACTAAGTCTGATAAAACCCTTATCCAACAACTCTTGCAACTGCTCCTTCAACTCTTTCAACTCTGCGGGAGCCATTATATAGGGTGGCATAGATATAGGAGTAGTACCTGGAACCACATCTATACAGAACTCAATCTCCCTGTGAGGTGGTAACCCTAGTAACTCCTCAGGAAAAACATCAAGAAACTCACAAGCAACAGGAACATCTATGAATGATAACTTTTCCATTGAAGTATCCCTGACTAATGCCAAATATCCCTGACATCCTTTCCTCAGTAACTTCCTAGCCGTAATAGCAGAAATAAAATTCTGAGGTGCTGAACTCCTATCACCCACAAACTTAAAATCTTCTTCATCAGGAATTCTGAATGTCACCTCTTTATTCCTACAATCTACCACGGCATAGTGCTGAGATAACTAATCCATTCCCAGAATAACATTAAACTCCATCACATCCAACAGAATCAAATCAGCGGGTAATTCTCTATCTCCCACAAGAACTGGACAACCAGAAAGAATAATATCGATGTCCAAGGAATCGCTCAGAGGAGTGGCAACGGACAAAGGAAAAGCCATCCTCGAAGCTTGCCAACAAGACTTGGAAGCAAAAATAGGAGAAACGAATGAATGTGTGGCACCCAGATCAAATAAAACCTAGGCATCCAGGTAACAAACAGAAAATAATACCTGCCATGACTGCATTGGATGCTTGAGCATCCTATTGAGTAAGGTGGAAGACTTTGGCCTGTCCTGGACCTCCCTGTTGACTGGTAGAAGCCTGGCCAACACCTCTGGCGCCTCCTCTAGTACCTCTACCACGACTCTGCTGTGGAACAAGTTGAGTGGAACTTTGATGCTGGGCTGGAGATAACTGAAATGGCACGGGTGCAGCACTAGCAATCCATTGCTGAGGAAATTATAAAATCTGCGGCTGTTGATACCTGGTGTAAGGACACGATCTGGCAAAATGTCCTGTCTGCCCACATCTAAAACATGTCAGTGGTGTCAAATAGCACAGTCCTTGATGGACTCTACCATAGGTCTGGCAAACACTAGCAGCTGATCCAGAACTGCGACCACTGCTGCTGCTCGAAGCACCTGACCTAAATTTGAATGACCTACGCTGACCTCCACGACCATGTCTACTACTCCGATGCACTCGCTGCTGCTGCCTCTGACTCTGCTGAGTCGGACCTCACTACTGACTACTCGAACCAACATGAAAACTCGAATACGGAGTAGTCTGCAATCCACTCGACTGAACTCCCAGCTGGTAATAATCAGGCATCGCTCCCTGCCTAACTAGCCTCAGCTCAATCTCCTTGGCCATTTCTATCACAGACTCCAGAGTAAGGCCTACTGTAGGCATACTAACAAATGCTGAACCCAATCCGGTGACATATGTAGTGACTGTGAAATACTGGTCTCGCATTAGATCCTTTGCATATCTACCCAGCCAAAGAAACTCTCTAGTGTACTCCTCTACTGATCGATCACCACAAGAAATGCTGGTCAGTCGGAGACGATAGCTCATACGGAGAGGTTCTAGACAGAATCTTCTCATAAACTGCTCTCGAAACTGAGCCCAGGTCATCATCATCATATAGGATTGGATCATCTGAATAAACCAGTCTAGGGCTGGTCCCTCGATAGGCAACTCGATGATCATAATCCACTGGTGCTCCGTGTGAGCAGTCCGAGTCCTAGTCTCAATCACGTGTAGAAAGTCTAGCGGATCGAAAGTCCCATCAAACGCAATCCTGCCAACTCTGGCATAGAACAGAGCTGCCTCAAGGTCAGACATACCTTACTGATAGGCAGGTTGAACAGGCGGAACAACATGAGGTATAGGAACATCAAATTCAGGCTCAATAGGCTCCTCGTCCTATATCTCTCTCTGCCTACGACGACCTGCAACTCCTCGAGGTCTACCTCTGCCACGACCTCTAAGTCTAACTGGCTGCTCAAGAGGTAAAATCTCATCCTGAAAAGACTCGTCATCCTCGGCCTCAATGATCGATGGAGCGACACACGCTCGCCTCCTCATTCTGAAAATGCAATAGAATGATTCAGACAAAATAGACAACGGAGGAATAACACATAAAACTAAAGCAAGGAATACTTATCAAGACATACTCGAACCTAATTCACTGCAGTAGTTACCAAAAGAAAACAAAACTTTAAAACTAGGGCCACGACTCACAAAACTAAGGCCCTGACACAGAACTCCGCTCTGATACCAACTTTGTCACGACCCAAAGAAGGGGCCATAACTGGCGCTAGGGAACGGGAATTCTTTTGAATCTGGAACCCGTAGCAAGCCTAAAATAAAATAAAACATGCAATAGAAATAATAACAACACATTTAAGTAAAATACTATGCAGCGAAATAAAATCATAAATATCAAAATAATATTTCCACCAAATGAAATTAAATCAAATCCTCATCTCATATATAGAAATAAAATTTTAATACAAATCCAATTCAAATTCTTAAAATACATAACTCATACAAATTTAAAATAATATCTTTTAAAAATTTTATAATTACTGCAATGTCTAGATCATAAAATAAAACTCAAGTAAGCAATTTACACAATATAGCCGGGGCGGAAGAAATCCGGCATATGAGCCTGCTACTGAGGTCTGAAGACGATGACTCTCCTGAAAAATAGTCAACGGAGGGGAGTCAGACCTCACTGAGTGAATTACTATAATATATATACATGCATACTAAATGACAATGCATACAGTCAACAATATATATATAATATGTATGTATACAAGCAAATACACATAGATGCAATAAAGTCATTTTATATATTTATTGAAAATCACTGTTTATGAAGGATCAAATAGAACCCTAGAATATTGCAACCTCAAAACAGTGTTAGACAACACTCTAGCCATACAGGCTCACTTATGATTATCCACTTAATCCATTTGGACAGTAGACTAGCCCCGAGACACTAAGTCAACCGAGCTCCAGCAGTCTGACTGCCAGTGTGATTGGCCCTGAGACACTTGGTCAACCGAGCTCCAATAATCACACTCCCAAATCATTTCTCACACATCAAATAATCAAATCCAATTAATATCCTCAAACAGGTTAGTAATATAGCCTAAATGCTATAAGCGTACCGGTACGTACTCGGTCCTAGTGCTGCCCACTAGGTAGCACGTTCTATTGATATCCTTCATTAATATATAAAACATACACTCATAAAAATAAATGATGCATGAATTTAAATATAATAGCAACAATAACCATATATATACTAGAAATATACCAAAAGTAAACCAGGTATATTTTGAGTATATAGACGTTAAATAAATCCAATTAAATTACAAAAAAAACTAGAAATGTATTTGAAAACATTTTAAACATAATTCGTTAATAAATCATGCATATAGTTTAAAATATACCAATAATAAACCAAAAATAAACCAAAAGTAAACTAAAAATAAACTTAAATACTAATTGAATTATTTATGCATAATTAATCGAAATAAAACATACAATTCTAAATCATGCACCCTAAAGCATATATATATATATATATATATATATATATATATATATATATATATATATATATATATATATATATATATATATATATATATATATATATATATATATATATATATATATATATAATAGTAACTCACAATTAGTGCGCTCCTCGAGATGGGTTCGATAGGCCTAGTCCACTAGGCCTCGGTCTCGGTACAACTAAACAAACAAATAACGATAGGAATCATAATAAATCTAATGAAAACTCCTAAAAACTCGATCTAGATTACTAGACACAGAATTAAATCAGAATCCGACGGACATCACGTTTTACAAGAATTCTAACGAAAATTCGACAGACGCTCCCCTGTAAAATGGACATCTCTCTACTCAAAGAGTAGAGCCGGCCCTGTAAAGAAACACACTTTAAAAAATAGACACATAATCACAATCACAACCCGTCGGTCGGACTTCAAACTACAGTTTACCGACCGAGGTCCACAATTCACAGAACAATATAGAAATACCAAAAATACCCTTATATCATAGAAATACATTCGATAAGTAGAAATTACGTAATTGACCCTAAAACACAGTAAAAATCGATAAAAACTCATTTTATTAGAAAAATCGTATATTATATATATAATTGAAAATAATTTACGAAAAATAGTTTTAATTAGTTAAAAATACTAAATAATTTATAGATATCATTTTTATACGCTAAATAACTATTAAAACCAATTTAATTACATTTTTAGCCAATTTAAGGTAAAATTACCAAAATACCCCTATATATATAAATATACTAAAATAAATCCAAAAATTCACCAAAAATGATATAATTGCACAAAAATTAATTTTCTCAACATATATATCAATAATATCAATAAATAAACTCAATTAACTAATTAATTTCAATTAAAAACACAATTAACCCTATTTTCTCAAAATTACCTAAACTAATTAAATTCAAAATAAATACATAAAAATTCACAAAAATTCCAAATAAATTTATATAATTCATTTCAACACCTATAATTATCATAAAACACAATTTCATAATTTAATTAATTAATTTTCGAAAATTAGAAAATAATAATAAAATATTCAAAAATACCCAAAAATCAAAATAAATTCCAAAAATTCTAAAAAAATTCACACATGAATATTAAGCTAAGGGAAACAACTTTTGTGAAGTAATTTCTCATGAATAAATCAAATCAAAGTTCAAAAAAATCAAGAACCCTAATAGGCCGAAATTTGCAAAATCGAAACCTAGGCAAATCTAGACCATTTTAAGTGAAACAAAGCTTGGAATCACACTCACTGAATCTCAAGGAGAATAAAGAGACCGGCGGTGTAAAAAATGGTGGCCGGAATTGCATCGATCAATGGTGAAAATGAATTTCGGCTTTCCGACGGTTTTGAGCTCCTTTGACGTCGGAAAAGGGCTCTGCTGGTGGCGGGGAAGGTTGAGGAAGGAGGTGACACACCGGGAGGCACACCCACGGCAAGGGAACGGCGTGACAGATGGTGGTTGGCGATGGGAGGTGATCGGGGAAGCAAGAGGAGTAGTCGGGGGCAGAATTGTAATTTGCCAAAAAAATTTTGATTCTAACACTATATATATATATATATATATATATATATATATATGTATTATTACACTATATATTATAATAATATAAATTCCACACATATTAAATATACATCACACACATAATTTAATATTTTTAATAATTTATATACTAAAAAAAATAATTAAATAATATTAAAACTATATAATAAATAATAAAAAAATAATTAGGGTAATTAATTAAACCCTAGTTTAATTTAAATATACACACATATACACTCTATCTAGTACTTTTAAAAATATATATGAGTTCATGCAAATGAGGAAATCTATTTAAAATAATTAATAATAAATAATTTATGTATTAATTTCCCCGGAAATGCAAGTCCCGGAAAAATTTTACGTAAATATTTAAAATAATATAAAACAATTAAAATTAGCTTTAATTAAATAACAAACTCATAAAATATTAATATTATATACAAAAATTATTAACACTGCATATCCCGATGCAGTATTAAAATATTTAAAAACTCGGGATATTACACTAATTTACACTTACTTTCTTTTTGTTTAAAAGTCGAATTTTTACCTTCTCAACTTTTATTCCTTTTAACTTTTAAGGACTTGAATGGCATTTTTTTCCGATTAAATACCATATGAAAAGACTAAAATGCCCCTTTGAATAAGAAATGATTATAATTAACTGTCACGACCCAAAACAGGGGCCATGACCGGCGCTAGGGAACGGGAATTCTTTCGAATCCGGAACCCGTAGCAAGCCTAAAAATAAAATAAAGCATGCCATAATAACAGTAACAGTATAATATGCAGCGGAAAATAAAATCATAAATATCATAATATCATCCATACCAACTGGATTAATTCAAAACTCATCTCATCACATATATATAATATTTAATACAAATCCAGTTTCAACATAGAACATCTCTTTAAAATAAAGTACATGAAATCCAATACTTCAATTCACAACTACTCGCAGTGTCTAGATAAAATAAATAAGACTCAAGTAGACAATTTACATAAAGAAGCCGGGGCGGAAGAAATCCGGGCGTATCGACCTGCTACTGAGGTCTGAGGAAGTTGACTCTCCTGAAAAATAGTCAACGGAGGGGAGTCAGACCTCACTGAGTGAATTACTATAATATATATACATACACACTAAGTGATAATGCATACAGTCAACAGTATATATATAATGTGTATATATACAGGCAAATTCATACAGATGCAGAAAAATCATTTTTATATATTTACTGAAAAAATCCCAATTTATGAAGGATCACATAGAACCCTAGAATATCGCAACCTCAGAAATAGTGTTAAACAACACTCAAGCCATACAGGCTCACTTATTCCAAATATATCCACTTAATCCATTTGGACAGTAGGACTAGCCCCGAGACACTAAGTCAAACGAGCTCCAGCAGTCTGACTGCCAGTGTGATTGGCCCCGAGACACTTGGTCAACCGAGCTCCAGCAATCACACCCCAAATCACATCTCACACATAACAATAATCATAATCAAATCAATATCCACAAATAAGTTAGTAATATAGCCTAAATACTATAGGCGTACCGGTACGTACTCGGTCCTAGTGCTGCCCACTAGGTAGCACGTTCTATTGATATCCTTCATCATTAATAATGTAAAACATTCATTCATAAAAATAAATGATGCATGAATGTAAATGAAATAACAATATAATCCATATATATACCAGAAATATACCAAAGTAAAACCAGGTATATTTCAAGTATATATATATCAAATACATTCAATCAAATTATAAATTAAGCTGGGAAATATATTTAAAAACATTTTAAATATATTTTATTTACAAAACATGCATACAATTTAATATATACCAAAAATAAACCAAAAATATACTTAATGTAAACTTAAGAAATAATCAAATTATTTATGCATATTTAATCAACATAAAACATGCATTTCTAAATCATGCAGCCTAAGCATATATATATAGTATAGTAACTCACCTAATGCGCTCCACGAGACAGGTCCGACGGGCCTGGTCCACTAGCCCTCGATCTCGGCTCAACTAAATAAGAGATAAATAAACCGATATCAGAGCAACCCTAATAGAAATCCTAGAATTCAATCTAGAGTATTTAAGTACGGAAACAGAATTAGGGTTCGACTGGATATCACGTTTTTACGAGAATTCTACCAAAAATCCGACAGAACCTCCCCTGTAAAACGGACATCTCTCTACTCAAAAGAGTAGAGCCGACCCTGCAAAGAAACACACATCGAAATACAAGCTCAACACAATCAAAATCCCACGATCGGACTCCAAACTACAGTCCACCGACCGGGGGTCCACAAACACAGAATAACTCCAGAAATACCGAAAATATCCTTAAATCACAGAAATATATTTCATAGGTGGAAATTACATAATTGACCTTGAAACACTATAAAAACCGATTAAAACTCATTTTATTAGAAAAACCGTATATATTATATATATATATTTGAAAATAATTCACGAAAAATAGTTTTAATTAGTTAAAAATACCAAATATTTTGTAGAAATCATTTTTATACCTTAAATAAATATTAAAACTAATTAAATTACATTTTTAGACAATTTAGGGTAAAATTACCAAAATACCCCTATATATATATAATATACTTAAATTACTTCAAAAATTCACCAAAAATCATACAATTATCCAAAATTAATTTTCTCAACATATTTATCAATAATATTAATAATTAAACTCAATTAACCAATTAATTTCAAATAAAAACACATTTAACCTAATTTTCTCAAATTCACATAAACTTCAATAATTCAAAATAAATACTTAGAAATTCATAAAAATTCCAAATAAATTCCTATAATTCATTTCAACACCTAATTCAACCATAAACTCCAATTTCATAATTTAAATAATTAATTTCCGAAAATTAGAAAATAATATTAAAATATTCAAAAATACCCAAAAATCCAAACAATCTCCAAAAATTCTACAAAAATTCATACATGAAGATTAAGCTACTAGGAACAACATTTGTGAAGGAATTTTCCATGAATCATCCAATTCGAAGCTCAAAAAAATTAAAAACCCTAATAGGCCGAAATTGACAAATCGAAAACTAAGCAATTCTAGACCATTTTAGCTCAAACCAAAGCTAGAATCACGCTCACCGGAGCTCAAGGAGAAGAAAGAGACTGGCGGGTGTCGAAAACGGTGGCCGGAATCGACGTGATCGACGGTGGATCGATTTTCGGCTTCTCCGGCCAAAATCGATCTCCCGACGCCGGAAACGGCCTCCTCAGGTGGCGAAACTGGTCGGGGAAGATGGTGGCACACCGGACGGCACACCCACGGTGAAGGAACGGCGTGACAGACGCCCGGACGGCAAGGGGAATGGTCGGGGAAGAAGAAGGAGACTCGGGGGCTAAAGTGTAATTTGGTAAACTTTTGTAATTTTGACAAATATATGTATATATATATACTTTATACTATATATTAAAATAATATTAAATTACACACATCAAATATACACCACACACATAAAAATATTAATATTTTAATAATTTATACTAAATAAAATTAATTAAATAACAATAAAACAATTAAATACTTAATAAAATATTAGGGTAATAATAAACCCTAATTAAATAAATATACACACACAAGCTTTATTTAATAATTTAAAAATATGTATGAGTTCATGCAAGTCCGTAAATACATCTAAAATAATTAATGATACATTGTTTATGTGAAAATTTCCCCGGAAATGCAAGTCTCGGGAAAATTTTACGTGAAACACTGAAAATAATATACAGTAATTAAAATAGGTTTAAAATACATATCAACTCCTAAAAATATCATAATATATATACAAATTATTGACACTGCATATCCCGGTACAGTGTAAAAATATTTTTAAAAACACGGGATATTACAGTCTCCCCCCCTTACAAGAATTCGTCGTCGAATTCTAAAAGATAAGATCAAGAAGGAAAGAGATACGGGTAAGAAGCTCGCATCTCAGCTTCAGTCTCCCACGTATGCTCTTCAACTCTGTCGCTACGCCATAGAACCTTGACCATCGGAATCTGCTTTGATCTCAACTGTCGAACTTGAAAATCAACGATCGCCACAGGTTCTTCCACAAACGTCAAATCTTCACTCACTTCCACACTGTCAGGTTGTAACACGTGCGAAGGATCTGAGATATACTTCCTCAACATCGAGATATGAAATACTGGATGCACCTGTGACATACTCGGAGGCAAATCCAACCGATATGCAACAGTGCCAACTCTTTCCAGAATCTCAAACGGTCCAATGTATCTCGGTGCTAACTTACCCTTCCTGCCAAATCTCATCACACCCTTCATCGGAGATACTTTCAGAAAAAACGAAATCTCCAACCTGAAACTCCACATCTCTGCGCCTAGGATCCGCATAACTCTTCTGTCTGCTAACTGCGGTCTCTAATCTTCGCTTGATCACGGTGACTTTCTCTGCAACATCCTGAACCATCTCTAGTCCAGTCAAAGCTCTCTCACCAATCTCATCCCAACTCAACGGGGATCTACACTTCCTTCCATACAATGCCTCATATAGTGCCATGCCAATACTGCTATGGTAGCTGTTATTATATGCAAACTCAACAAGCGACAAATGATCATCCCAGCTACCTCCCAAATCCAAGACACACATCCTCAACATATCTTCCAATGTCTGGATCGTCCTCTTAGACTGACCATCTGTCTGAGGATGAAAAGCAGAAGTACTGAAATCCAACCTAATGCCCATCACTTCCTGCAACTTCTGCCAAAAAACGAGAAGTAAACACTGAACCTCTATCTGACACAATGGACACAGGTACTCCATGTAGGCACACAATATGCTTCACATACAACTTCGCCAATCTAGCAACTGAATATGTGGCTTTCACAGGCAAGAAATGTGCAGACTTCGTCAATCTGTCTACAATCACCCAGATGGAGTCGTATCCATCCTTCGAACGAGGTAAACCGACCACAAAATCCATAGCTATCCTTTCCCACTTCCACTCGGGAATAGGAAGAGGCTGAAGCTTCCAGAAGGCTTCTGATGTTCGGCTTTCACTTGCTGACACGTCAAGCACTTAGCAAATAATCAGCAACATCCTTCTTCAATCCATCCCACCAGTATAGATCTCTGATACTGTGGTACATCTTAGTAATACTTGGATGAACGCTGTAGGCTGTAGAATGTGCTTTCTCTAAAATCTCCTCTCTCAAGTCATCCACATCTGGAACACACAATCTACCACTGATCCACAACACACCATCATCATCGAGTGTGAAATCAGTGAACTTCCCTGCTCTGACATTCTCTGCAAGCTCTTCTAGAATAGGATCTCGGCTCTGAGCTGCTTTAATCCTATCCCTCAGTATAGATCGTACTTTAAACTGAGCTAACAGTCCACCTGATCTACTGATCTTCATCATCAGACCTTGATCCACCATCAGATGCAACTCCTGGATCAATGGTCTCCTCTCAACACCCGATGTGAGCAAGACTACCTGAGGACTTCCTACTCAAGGCATCTGCTACAACATTAGCTTTACCCGTGTAATATCCCGTGTTTTTTTAAAAATATTTTTACACTGTACCGGGATATACAGTGTCAATAATTTTTATGCATTATACGATGTTTTTATGAGTTGATATGTATTTTAAACCTATTTTAATTATTGTCTATATTTTCAGTATTTTACGTAAAATTTTCCCGGGACTTTCATTTTCGGGGAAATTTTCACGTAAACAATGTATTATTAATTATTTTAAATGTATTTACGGGTTTGCATGAACTCATACATATTTTTAAATTATTAAATAAAGTCTGTGTGTGTATATTTATTTAATTAGGGTTTATTATTACCCTAATATTTTATTATTTATTTATTATTATTTGATTATTTTATTTATTATTAAATTATTAAAATTTATTATTTTTTTCTTTTTTTCTTTTTTTTTCTTTTTCTTTTCCTTTTTCTTTCTTTTTCTTTTCCTTTCTCTTTCCTTTTTCTTTCTTTTTCTTTTTCTTCTTCTTCTTCTTCTTCCCGTGGGTGCCGCCGGACCACCATTTCTTCCCACCGTCGTTTCTCCCTCCTCCGGCCACCATTTTCGACACCGCCGGTCTCTATCTTCTCCTTGAGCTCCGGTGAGTGTTATTCTAGCTTTGGTTTGAGCTAAAACGGTCTAGAATTGCTTAGGTTTTGAGTTGAATATTTCGGCCACTTTTGGTTTTCGATTTTTTTGAGCTTCAATTTGGATGATTCATGGAAACTTCCTTCACAAATGTTGTTCCTGGTAGCTTAATCTTCATGTATGAATTTTTACAGAATTTTTGGAGATTGTTTGGATTTTTGGGTATTTTTGAATATTTTAATATTATTTTCGAATTTTCGGAAATTAATTATTTAAATTATGAAATTGGAGTTTATGGTTGAATTAGGTGTTGAAATGAATTATAGAAATTTATTTGGAATTTTTATGAATTTCTAAGTATTTATTTTTAATTATTGAAGTTTAGGTGATTTTGTAAAATTAAGTTAATTGTGTTTTAAATTGAATTTAATTGGTTAATTGAGTTTAATTATTGATATTATTGATAAATATGTTGAGAAAATTAATTTTGGATAATTGTATGATTTTTGGTGAATTTTTGAAGTAATTTAGGTATATATATATATAGGGGTATTTTGGTAATTTTACCCTAAATTGTCTAAAAATGTAATTTAATTGGTTTAATATTTATTTAAGGTATAAAAATGATTTCTACAAATTATTTGGTATTTTTAACTAATTAAAACTATTTTCCGGGAATTATTTTCAATTATATATATAATATACGATTTTTCTAATAAAATGAGTTTTAATCGGTTTTTACAGTGTTTCAAGATTTGTTATGTAATTTCTACGTATAAAATGTATTTTTATGATTTAAGGATATTTTTGGTATATTTGAATATATTTTCTGTGTTTGTGGACCCCGGTCGACAGATTGTAGTCTGGAGTCCGACCGAGGGGTTGTGATTGATTGTGGTGTTTATTTTTGAAGTGTATTTTCTTTGCAGGGTTGGCTCTACTCTTTTGAGTAGAGAGATGTCCGTTTTACAGGGGAGGTTCTGCCGAATTTCCGGTAGAATTCTCGTAAAACGTGATATCCAGTCGAACCCTAATTCTGTTTCCGTATTTTAATACTCTAGATTGAATTCTAGGATTTCTGTTAGGGTTATTCTGATGTCGATTAATTATTTCTTGTTTAGTTGCGCCGAGACCGAGGGTTAGTAGACCAGGCCCGTCGGACCTGTCTCGTGGAGCGCATTAGGTGAGTTACTATATTATATATATATGCTTAGGATGCATGATTTAGAAAATGCATGTTTTATTTTGACTAAATATGCATAAATAACATGATTTATATTCAAGTATATTTTTGGTATATTTTTGGTATATAATAAATTATATACATGTTTTATTAATAAAATATATTTAAAATGTTTTTAAATATATTTTTAGTTTAATTCATGATTTGATTGGATTTATTTGACATATATATACTCAAAATATACCTGGTTTATGTTTGGTATATTTTCGGTATATATATGGTTTATATTGCTATTTCATTTATATCCATGCATCATTTATTTTTGTGAATGAATGTTTTATATTTAAGAATGAAGGATATCAATAGAACGTGCTACCTAGTGGGCAGCACTAGGACCGAGTACGTACCGGTACGCCTATAGTATTTAGGCTTTATTACTAACTTATTTGTGGATATTGATTTGATTATGATTATTGATGTGTGAGATGTGGTTTGGAGGTGTGATTGCTGGAGCTCGGTTGACCAAGTGTCTCGGGGCCAATCACACTGGCAGTCAGACTGCTGGAGCTCGGTTGACTTAGTGTCTCGGGGCCAGTCTACTGTCCATATGGATTAAGTGGATATATTTGGAATCAGTGAGCCTGTATGGCTAGAGTGTTGTTTAACACTATTTTCTGAGGTTGCGATATTCTAGGGTTCAATGTGATCCTTCATAAAAGTTGATTTTCAGACAAAATATATAAAATGATTTTTCTGCATCTGTATGAAATTGCCTGTATATATACATATTACTCATATACTGTTGACTGTATGCATTATCACTTAGAGTGTATGTATATATACTATAGTAATTCACTCAGTGAGGTCTGACTCCCCTCCGTTGATTATTTTTCAGGAGAGTCAACTTCCTCAGACCTCAGTAGCAGGTCGATACGTCGGATTTCTTCCGCCCCGGCTTCTTTATGTAAATTGTCTACTTGAGTCTTATTTATTTTATCTAGACACTGCAGTAGATGTGAATTAAAGTGTTGGATTTTATGTACTTTATTTTAAAGAGATGTTTTATAGTAAAACTGGATTTGTATAAAGATTATACATTTATGAGATTATATATGTGATGTGATGAGTTTTGAATTATATCCAGTTGTTATGGATGATATTATAATATTTATGATTTTATTTTCCGCTGCATATTATATTTTATTGTTATTATTGCATTTTTATTTTATTTTTTAGGCTTGCTACGGGTTCCGGATTCGAAAGAATTCCCGTTCCCTAGCGCCGGTCATGGCCCCTGTTTTGGGTCGTGACAACCCGGATGGTAAAGAATCTCGCAATCATAATCCTTCAACAGTTCTAACCATCTTCTCTGCCTCAAATTCAGATCTCGCTGCTGAAAAATGTACTTAAGGCTCTTGTGATCAGTAAATATCTCACAAGTCACCCCGTACAAATAATGTCTCCAAATCTTCAAAGCAAAGATCACTGCAGCCATCTCAAGATCATGTGTGGGATAGTTCTGCTCATGCTTCTTCAACTGCCTCGAAGCATAGGCTATTACCCTTCCATTCTGCATCAACACACAACCAAGACCAATTCTAGAGGCATCACAGTAAACTGTGAACTTATCCACACTATTAGGCAAAGCTAATACTGGCGCTGTGGTCAACTTCTCCTTCAATAACTGAAAACTATTCTCACAAGCTTCTGACCACTCAAATCTAACATTCTTCTGAGTCAAGCGAGTCATAGGGGCTGCTATCCTGGAAAAATCCTGCACAAACCGCCTATAATACCCGGCTAAACCTAGAAAACTCCGAATCTCTGTAACAGAAGTAGGTCTAGGCCATTCAGATACTGCCTCAACCTTCTGTGGATCAACCTGAATACCTTCTTTAGACACTACGTGTCCAAGAAAAGAAACACTCTCCATCCAGAAATCACACTTCGAGAATTTAGCATAAAGCTGATGATCTCTCAGTGTCTGTAGTACAATCCTCAAATGATATACGTGCTCTTCCATACTCCTCGAATATACCAGTATATCATCAATGAAGACTACTACAAACTGATCCACATACGGTCGGAATACTCTGTTCATCAGGTCCATAAAAGCTGCTGGTGCATTAGTCAAACCAAAAGACATCACCAGAAACTCATAATGGCCATAACGAGTGCGGAAAGCTGTCTTAGGAATATCAGATTCACTGATCCGCAGCTGATGATAACCCGACCTTAAGTCGACCTTAGAAAAGAATTGTGCACCCTGGAGCTGATCAAACAAATCATCTATCCTCGGGAGAGGATACTTGTTCTTCATCGTCACCTTATTCAACTCTCTGTAGTCAATGCACAGTCTCAGGGTACCATCCTTCTTCTTCACAAACAAGACTGGTGCACCCCAAGGAGAAACACTAGGTCTAATGAAACCCTTATCCAACAACTCTTGCAATTGCTCCTTCAACTCTCTCAACTCTGCAGGAGCCATACGATAAGGTGGCATAGATATAGGAGTAGTACCTGGTACCACATCTATACATAACTCAATCTCTCTGTGAGGTGGTAAACCTGGCAACTCCTCGGGAAAAACATCAGGAAACTCACAAGCAACCGGAACATCTGTGAGTGACAACTTCTCCACTGACGTATCCCTAACCAATGCCAAAAACCCCTGACAACCTTTCCTCAATAACTTCCTAACTGAAATAGCAAAAATAAGATTTTGAGGTGCTGAACTCCTATCACCAACAAACTTAAACTCTACTTCACCAGGAATTCTAAAAGTCACCTCCTTATTCCTGCAATCTACCACGGCGAAGTGCTGAGATAACCAATCCATTCCCAGAATAACATCAAACTCCATCACATCCAACAAAATCAAATCAGCGAGTAATTCTCTATCTCCCACGAGAACTGGACAACCAGAAAGAACAATATCGGCGTCCAAAGAATCGCTCAGAGGAGTGGCAACAAACAAAGGAAAAGCCATCCTCGAAGCTTGCCAACAAGATTTAAAAGCAAAAATAGGAGAAACAAAGGAATGCGTGGCACCCGAATCAAACAAAACCCATGCATCCAGGTAACAAACAGAAAGAATACCTGCCACGACTGCATTAGATGCCTGAGCATCCTGCTGAGTCAGATGGAAGACTCTGGCCTGACCTCGACCTCCCTGCTGACTGGTAGAAGCCTGGCCAACACCTCTGGCACCTCCTCTAGTACCTCTACCACGACTCTGCTGTGGAACAAACTGAGTGGAACTCTGATGCTGGGCTGGTGGTAACTGAAATGGCACGGGTGCTGCACTAGCAATCGACTGCTGTGGGAATCGCGGAATCTGCTGCTGCTGATACCCGGAATAAGGACACGATCTGGCAAAATGTCCTGTCTGCCCGCATCTGAAACATGTCAGCGGTGTCAGATAACACGGTCCCTGATGGACTCTACCACAAGTCTGACAAACACTGGCCGCTGATCCAGAACTACGACCACTGCTGCTGCTCGAAGCACCTGACCCGAATCTAAATGATCTACGCTGACCTCCACGGCCATGTCTACTGCTCCGATGCACTCGCTGCTGCTGTCTCTGACTCTGCTGAGTCGAACCTCGCTGCTGACTACTCGATCCAACATGAAAACTCGAATATGGAGTAGCCTGCAATCCACTCGACTGAACTCCCAACTGGTAATAATCAGGCATCGCTCCCTGCCTAACTAATCTCAGCTCGATCTCCTTAGCTAGCTCAATCACAGACTCCAGAGTAAGACCTGCTGTAGGCATACCAGCAAAAGCTGAACCCAAACCAATAACGTACGTAGTAACAGCGAAATACTGATTTCACATCAGATCCTCAGCATATCTACCCAGACGAAGAAACTCTCGGGTATACTCCTCTACAGATAGATCTCCACGAGAAATACTAGTCAGACGAAGACGATAACTCAAACGAAGCGGCTCTGGACAAAATCTCCTCATGAATCGCTCTCGAAACTGAGCCCATGTCATCGTCATCATAAAGGGCTGGATCATCTGAATGAACCAATCTAGAGCTGGTCCCTCGACAGACAACTCAACGATCATGATCCTCTGGTACTCGGTATAAGCAGTCCGAGTCCTAGTCTCAATCGCATGTAGAAAATCTAAAGGATCAGAAGTACCATCAAAAGCAATCCTGCCAACTCGGGCATAGAACAAAGCTGCCTCAGGGTCAGACATACCCTGCTAATAGGCAGGCTGAACAGGCTGAACAACTGGAGGAACAGGAACATCAAACTCAGGCTCAACAGGCTCCTCGTCCTGTAACTCTCTCTGCCTACGGCGACCTATCGCTCCTCGAGGTCTACCTCTGCCACGACCTCTACGTCTAACTGGCTGCTCAGGAGGTAAAACCTCATCCTGAAAAGACTCATCATCCTCGGCCTCAACGACCGGTGGAGCGACACGCGCTCGCCTCCTCATTCTGAAAAGACAAATGGAAAGATTCAGACAAAACAGACAACGGAGGAATAACGCTGAAAACTACAGCAAGGAATACTTATCAAGACATACTCGAACCTAATACACTGCAGTAGTCCAACAGAAAACACAACTTTAAAACTAGGGCCACAACTCACATAACTAAGCCCTAACACAGAACTCTGCTCTGATACCAACTTTGTCACGACCCAAAACAGGGGCCATGACCGGCGCTAGGGAACGGGAATTCTTTCGAATCCGGAACCCGTAGCAAGCCTAAAAATAAAATAAAGCATGCCATAATAACAGTAACAGTATAATATGCAGCGGAAAATAAAATCATAATATCATAATATCATCCATACCAACTGAATTAATTCAAAACTCATCTCATCATATATATATAATATTTAATACAAATCCAGTTTCAACATAGAACATCTCTTTAAAATAAAGTACATGAAATCCAATACTTCAATTCACAACTACTGCAGTGTCTAGATAAAATAAATAAGACTCAAGTAGACAATTTACATAAAGAAGCCGGGGCGGAAGAAATCCGGCATATCGACCTGCTACTGAGGTCTGAGGAAGTTGACTCTCCTGAAAAATAGTCAACGGAGGGGAGTCAGACCTCACTGAGTGAATTACTATAATATATATACATACACACTAAGTGATAATGCATACAGTCAACAGTATATATATAATGTGTATATATACAGGCAAATTCATACAGATGCAGAAAAATCATTTTTATATATTTTACTGAAAAATCCCAATTTATGAAGGATCACATAGAACCCTAGAATATCGCAACCTCAGAAAATAGTGTTAAACAACACTCAAGCCATACAGGCTCACTTATTCCAAATATATCCACTTAATCCATTTGGACAGTAGACTGGCCCCGAGACACTAAGTCAACCGAGCTCCAGCAGTCTGACTGCCAGTGTGATTGGCCCCGAGACACTTGGTCAACCGAGCTCCAGCAATCACACCCAAATCACATCTCACACATAACAATAATCATAATCAAATCAATATCCACAAATAAGTTAGTAATATAGCCTAAATACTATAGGCGTACCGGTACGTACTCGGTCCTAGTGCTGCCCACTAGGTAGCACATTCTATTGATATCCTTCATCATTAATAATGTAAAACATTCATTCATAAAAATAAATGATGCATGAATGTAAATGAAATAACAATATAATCCATATATATACTAGAAATATACCAAAAGTAAACCAGGTATATTTCGAGTATATATATATCAAATACATTCAATCAAATTATAAATTAAGCTGGAAATATATTTAAAAATATTTTAAATATATTTTATTTACAAAACATGCATACAATTTAATATATACCAAAAATAAACCAAAAATATACTTAATGTAAACTTAAGAAATAATCAAATTATTTATGCATATTTAATCAACATAAAACATGCGTTTCTAAATCATGCAGCCTAAGCATATATATATAGTATAGTAACTCACCTAATGCGCTCCACGAGACAGGTCCGACGGGCCTGGTCCACTAGCCCTCGGTCTCGGCGCAACTAAACAAGAGATAAATAACCGATATCAGAGCAACCCTAATAGAAATCCTAAAATTCAATCTAGAGTATTTAAGTACAGAAACAGAATTAGGGTTCGACTGGATATCACGTTTTACGAGAATTCTACCGAAAATCCGACAGAACCTCCCCTGTAAAATGGACATCTCTCTACTCAAAAGAGTAGAGCCGACCCTGCAAAGAAACACACTTCGAAATACAAGCTCAACACAATCAAAATCCCACGGTCGGACTCCATACTACAGTCCACCGACCGGGGTCCACAAACACAGAATAATTCCAGAAATACCGAAAATATCCTTAAATCACAGAAATATATTTCATAGGTGGAAATTACATAATTGACCTTGAAACACTATAAAAACCGATTAAAACTCATTTTATTAGAAAAACCGTATATATTATATATATATATTTGAAAATAATTCACGAAAAATAGTTTTAATTAGTTAAAAATACCAAATATTTTGTAGAAATCATTTTTATACCTTAAATAAATATTAAAACCAATTAAATTACATTTTTAGACAATTTAGGGTAAAATTACCAAAATACCCCTATATATATAAATATACTTAAATTACTTCAAAAATTCACCAAAAATCATACAATTATCCAAAATTAATTTTCTCAACATATTTATCAATAATATTAATAATTAAACTCAATTAACCAATTAATTTCAAATAAAAACACATTTAACCTAATTTTCTCAAATTCACATAAACTTCAATAATTCAAAATAAATACTTAGAAATTCATAAAAATTCCAAATAAATTCCTATAATTAATTTCGACACCTAATTCAACCATAAACTCCAATTTCATAATTTAAATAATTAATTTCCGAAAATTAGAAAATAATATTAAAATATTCAAAAATACCCAAAAATCCAAAAAATCTCCAAAAATTCTACAAAAATTCATACATGAATATTAAGCTACTAGGAACAACATTTGTGAAGGAAGTTTCCATGAATCATCCAATTCGATGCTCAAAAAAATCAAAAACCCTAATAGGCCGAAATTGACAAATCGAAAACTAAGCAATTCTAGACCATTTTAGCTCAAACCAAAGCTAGAATCACACTCACCGGAGCTCAAGGAGAAGAAAGAGACCGGCGGTGTCGAAAACGGTGGCCGGAATCGACGTGATCGACGGTGGATCGATTTTCGGCTTCTCCGGCCAAAATCGATCTCCCGACGCCGGAAACGGCCTCCTCAGGTGGCGAAACTGGTCGGGGAAGATGGTGGCACACCGGACGGCACACCCACGGTGAAGGAACGGCGTGACAGACGCCCGGACGGCAAGGGGAATGGTCGGGGAAGAAGAAGGAGACTCGGGGGCTAAAGTGTAATTTGGCAAACTTTTGTAATTTTGACAAATATATGTATATATATATACTTTATACTATATATTAAAATAATATTAAATTACACACATCAAATATACACCACACACATAAAAATATTAATATTTTAATAATTTATACTAAATAAAATTAATTAAATAACAATAAAACAATTAAATACTTAATAAAATATTAGGGTAATAATAAACCCTAATTAAATAAATATACACACACAAGCTTTATTTAATAATTTAAAAATATGTATGAGTTCATGCAAGTCCGTAAATACATCTAAAATAATTAATGATACATTGTTTACGTGAAAATTTCCCCGGAAATGCAAGTCTCGGGAAAATTTTACGTGAAACACTGAAAATAATATACAGTAATTAAAATAGGTTTAAAATACATATCAACTCCTAAAAATATCATAATATATATACAAATTATTGACACTGCATATCCCGGTACAGTGTAAAAATATTTTTAAAAACACGGGATATTACATTAACTATAAAACAATAATAATATTTACAATATATTTTAATCCAATATATTTAACAACATTACATACATATATTCCTCATTTAGGTGGATATTTAAATCTTGCCACAAAAACATTCATAACAGAAAAAATCATATGCAATATGGAAAATGTCATTACATGATAAGAATATTCAAAATTATTTTTATTTAATTAATTTGATATTTTTTTGTTTATTGTAATTGATTTAAAGTCTTGATTGTTATTAATAATAGATCTATTATAGATTTAAGTTACTTGCATGGTTCTAATATAAACAATTGCTTTTTCAAATATAATATATAATTGTTAGCATCTTTTAATTCATTTTTTTTCTAGTGCAGAATGTATATACATTTTTTAAATATAAAACACTAAAATATCTTGTGAATACCCTTAGTATTTTATAGTTAATTATGGTTTTTTATTACTTGGAAGGACATTTTAGTCTTTTAATATGTCACTTTACGGAACAAATAATCTTATTTTAACGGAAGTGTTTAAATGTTAAAGAAACAAAATTGAGGGAGATAAAAATTTAATTTTGTAATAAGAGAGAGAAGTGTAAATAAGGTTAAATGTAAGGGAGAAAAATATAAGTTGCTCTTAAATTATATTGTGTTTAATTCAGAGAAATAGTGAAAAATAATTTGTTATACACTTGGGTTGTAAACTAATAGAAGTCCAACGAAGTTGACATATAGTGTGGATGGATACCCCTGCTGGTAATTTTTACTACATTTTGGTTATTTACTCTTATTGCATTTTATGGTTATTTTAATTTTTACAAAATAAAACCTACTTTATTAATTATCATCATTAGATGATAAAACACATTTTTATCCTCTGAGAATCAAAACAAAGTAAAGTAACCGCAAATTAAAGTAACAATAGAATTTTCCTTTGGTCTTTTAGAATATATATGAGAACCTTTTCTTTTCTTTTCTTTTCTTTTCAAAATTAAATATAGAACTTGCATTATTCAGAATTGAAAAAATTTCTTTTAGTTTTATAGTCATAATTTTAATATTTAAAGATTGGGTTCATTATGACTGGGAATTTATAAACTTTTCAAATTTCTCATATGTTTTGTATGTTTCTTGTACTAACTAGCGTAGGTGCAATAGCAAAACAAAAATTGGCTCCTATATTTAATTTTGAATCCAAACGTTATAAAATTTTATTAGTAAAGAATAGGGTGAACACGGTACGGTTTGATAAATTATTCTAAAATAACAGAAATTTAAAAATTAAGACTTCATGATTGCTTCAATTTTTCGGTTCAATTTAGTTTGGAAATTAAAATTTTTAGTTTGAAAATCGGTTCTTCTCCATATTAAATTTTTCGGTTTAATTTGATTTAGAGATCGGTTTTTTCCCGAATTAAAAAATATATATACAATTGAAATTAAATTATTAAGAGTCAAATTATATTTTAATTTTAATTTTGCATTTTCATTAATTAAAATTTTGTAAATGATGATAGCTAAGGGTGTAAACGAGCTGAGCTGAGCTGAGCTTTCGCAAGCTCAGGTTTGGTTCATTTATAAACGAGCTGAGCTTGCTATTGTAGTTAGTTTTTACGAGCTGTTTGCAAGCTTAAACGAGTCTAAATGAATTTAAAAAAATGTAAACTATAAATTAAAATTATACATTAAAAATTAAAAATAAATGATTTGTTAAATATATTACAGTACATTTAATAAAAATTATGACTTTATTCTAATAATATATTTTTAAATTATTTTTTATAATACAAATTAAATTCAAATTACTAAACAATAAAATTATAAGTTGGCTCACGAGCTTCTATTCAAACTTGTTCGCAAGCTTCACGAGTCAAGTTTTATATAGTTTGAGTTCGACTTATTTATTAAACAAACTTCAATATACAAACTCAAATGAGATTTTATCAAGTTGAATAATGAACTGTTCACGAGCAACTCAGCTCATTTAAACCCTAATGATAACTAAATTTTTACTTTTAAATATTTTCAATTTTTTATTAACTAAAAATAATTACAAGCTAAATTAAAAGTAAATAGAAATAAAATTATTTTTAATAAAATTGTTTTTATTTATAATAATAATAACAATATAATGATAATAATAATTCTATTTATGCATTAACCTTTATCCTATCAAGCAAAATCAATCGTTAGCGAAATTAACTTATTGATGATCTTAACAGTCTTCTCTGAGTAATGGACCCCAGAGATGCATTGGAAGCACCTGGGAGTTGATTCAAAGTTGAAAGGTGAGCAGCATGTTGGAGAGATTGTCCCGAACTAAAGGTTGATGGTTCTGTAAGAAACAAAGAGAAAGATACATAAAAACTCAAAATGAAAAAAAAAAAAAAAAAAAGGCTCAGCTAACCTACATTAACCTACATCTATTCAAGTGGGCTAATACCGTTTCAGGTATGCCCGTTGACACTGATAGAGCCAACAGCATGCATTAATTAAACCTAACTGGAAAGAAAAGGATATAACCCTATTCTGTGATGAGGTGGGATGCTGCAATGAGGATGAACCTTGATGAGAATTAATATGAGACCTTGAAAATTGCTGATGCCTGTTCATATGATTGGGAGCCATATTAATACCTGTCCCAGCTGTTGTCATTGACAGGGCAGCCTCAGAAGCAAGCATGGAGCCATTTTGCAAAGCAGTATTCAAATTGGTTCTTGATTTTGTGGTTGAACTGATGTTTGCAGTGAAGCTGGGAGGGCCTGAACTGCAACAGGAGTTCTATTTACATGTCTGGGTCTCTGTCTCACCCTCCCACACTCATTATGTACAGCTGTATTCATAAGTTGTATCTGCTGTAACAGTGAAGCAGAAAGTTGATTTTGCGTCGGAGAGGCAGACTTACCATTCCCATGAACCCCAACATGACGGTTAAGTGCAGGAGAAATGGCATCAGTTATCACAGGAGAAGTCGAATAATTTGCAGGAGCGGACCCGCAGATTCCATTAGTAAATTGTAGTGCTGATGCAGAACTGGAGGTCCCAGTCGCAAGATTATAGATATCAGACCAAAAGCTATCCTCTGCTTATCCTGAGAAGGTTTCTTGTCTTCAATCTCACCTATACTCACAACATCCATCCTATCAACATCCTCAGTATGATCCACAACACTTGTAAGTTCTTGCTGTTTAGGCATGCCCTCCCGACAATTATGCTCTTTTTGTGCATGATCTGTATTGTCATCAGTATCCAAGACAGCCTTCCATGACCCATCAGCAACATTGTCTCCCGCTTCTTTCAGAACCTAATATAAACACAAGTGAAAGAAACATAACATGTGTTCATTGCAGCATGATCTTATAAAAGAAAATTTGACAAATACAACATCATAGCTACTTGCCTTGACTATGTTTTGATCAATGCAAACATTGTTGTAGTGGACATGTTGATCACAATGTGGGCAGCGCCAAGATGGTCTTCTTGAATTTATATTGACATAGTTGCTGAAATCAACACACTAAAGCAAGCAGGCATCAGAGATTATGAACTAACCAACAAATCTAGGAGGGGAAATAACAAAGTTGAGAAAAACCAACAGATTATATTGCCATCCACATCATCACTCTCTAGGTCCTATAACAAATTTCGAATGTAATATAAAGTGATAAGGTTGTGCATATTATCTTCTTAAGGAAAGATTAAACAATTAAGCATTTCTGCCACAAAACTAAAATCAAGGCTTAAGATAATTGTTCCAATATTCAGAATTGAGCCCTGAGATGCAGAACCATGCATTCAAAATAACTAGCATAGAAAGTAATCACAATAACAGAATTACAACCAACAAGTACCATGGAGTACCTGATTGGGCAATTGAGTGATACACGTGATGGACCCTGGATTACATCAGATTCTAAGACACCAAAAGATGAATTACAAAAGATAACCATATGAATGCCATGGGGAAGTGCAAATTTAATGAAAAAAGAAGAATCTAGATCCTACCATTTATAAATAAGCATATCTGGATCTGCTGCAGCAACACTTAAATATAAACATGATTTTGTAGCGTAGAAGTGTCAGGTCACGATGTCATACTCATAAAAGCAACAGCTATGATATAAAGACCCTTCAAATTAATTTAAAAACGAAAAAGTGATGTATCAAAAATGAATTATGAAACAACACCAACCATTAGAACATTTGTTCTTCTCTCCAATCCCTTCCCATTTAACAGAAAGCCACAGAAGGTTAAAGGAAAGGGTAACCACTGATAAAATATATTGCACCGAATAAAACCATAAAAGGAGAGTTGAGCAAAGATTGGAGTTTCTAGCAAGCGAATTAGCTTGTCCAACTGGACCAAGAATTTGACAATGACATCTTCCTCTACCAATGATTGAATCACCACACTTGCGTGCTGGTACTTCTGAACAACAAATGAGCACATGCGCAACAAAAAGTTAGATTAGCAGGAACTCAAGACAGACTGAGAAAGATTATAAGAATTTGAATGTCAAATAGTTATAAATTCTTACCGCTTATGATTGCAATCGGTGAGTGGCACCATGAAGCATACAAGGAAACAAAAAAGTCTTTACCAGCAGAATTCACAAGTGATTGTTTTAGAAGATCTCGAAGCTCAGCTAATTTGGAAGATGTAAGTAAGATCAAATTCAAAGCCTGAAGAAGATAGATCAAATTCAAAGCCCGAAAAAGATAGATAAATTAAGCAGTTAAAGTTTGAACAAAAGAGGAAAAAAAAGAAAAAGATGGCTTTAACCTTTATTAAAAGGTTCAATTATATTATGTAGAACTAATGAAGATGGTTCATTTTACTTTTCAGAAAAAAGGCTAAACCTGAACCATAATAGATGCAAAAATCCAGATATTAACTGGTATTCTTTTTAACCAAGATATTACTGTTCTATTATCAGTTTCTATAATAAACTCATATTCACAAATCATTAATTTAAAGCTCTTTATTGCGTTTATTACTGCTAACATTTCTTTTTCATTTGAAGAATAATTTTGTTTAGCTTTATTGTCATGATCCAAAACAGGGACCATGACTAGCGCTAGGGAACAAGAATTCTTTCGAATCCAGAACGCGTATCAAGCCTTAAAAATAAAATAAAACATACAATAATAATAATAACATAAATAAAATATTTTGTAGTGGAAATAAATCTCATCAATAAAATAAGTATAATCCACTAACTCGTTTAAATAAACAAGCTCATCTCATATACAAAAATCTTTTAATACAATCTCAATTTAAATCTTTAAAATACATATCTCATATAACATAGTACATAAATCCTACAACTAACTACAACTACTGTAATGTCTAGATTATAAAATAACATCAAGCAGATTACATAGTGAAGCCGGGGCGGAAGAAATCCGGCGTATGGGTCTACTACTGAGGTCTGAAGACGTAGACTCTCCTGAAAAATAGTCAACGGAGAAAAGTTAAATCTCACTGAGTGAATTTTTATAATATATATACATGTGTAGCTAAATGACAAATGTACACATTCAATAGTATATATAATAAATATATATACAGGCACAATCACATAGATGCAGCAAAACCATTTTATATAAATATTAAGAAATACATCCGTATATGAAGGATCAAATAGAACCCTACAAAATCGCAACCTCAAACAGTGTTAGACAACACTCTAGCCATATAGGCTTACTTATTCCAAATAAATTCACTTGTTCCATTTGGACAGTAGACTAACCCCGAGACATTAAGTCAACCAAGCTCCAACAGTCTGACTGTCAGTGTGATTGGCCCCAAGACCCCTGATCAACCGAGCTCCAACAATCACACTCTCAAATCATATCATACATCAAATCAAATCAATCTGATCAATATCCACAAATAGGTTAGTAATATAGCCTAAATGCTATCGGCGTACTGGTACGTACTCGGTCCTAGTGCTACTCACTAGGTAACACATTCTATTGATATCCTTCATTATTATATAAAACATACATTCATAAAACAAATGATGCATGATATTAAATAAAATAGCTACATAAACCATATATATACTAGAAATATACCAAAAATAAACCAGGTATATTTTGAGTATATATACATCAAATAAATTGAATTTAATTATAAAATAAACTATAAATATACTTAAAAACATTTTAAGAATAATTCATTGATAAAGCATGCATATAATTTAAAATATACCAATAATATACTAATCATATATCAAAAATAAACCTAAGCAATAATTAAATCATTTATGCATAACTTATAAAATAAATCATACATTTCTAAAAACATGCACTCCTAATACAAGTATATATAGAATAACAACTCACTATTATTGCGCTTCATGAGACAGGTTCGACAGGCCTAGTCCACTAGGCCTTAGTTTCGGCGCAGCTAAATAAACAAATGACAACATGAATCAAAATAAGTCTATCAAAATTCTAGAGACTCGATCTAAGAATACTAAACACATAATTGGAATAGGAACTCGACCGGACATCACGTTTTACGAAAATTCTACCAAAAATCCAGCAGAACTTCCCTTGTAAAATGGACATCTCTCTACTCAAAGAGTAGAGCCGATCCTGCAAAGAAACACACTCAAATAAACACAAAACACAATCCCTCGATCGGACTTCAAACTACAATTCTACCGATCGAGGTTCACAATTCACAAAATAACATAGAACACAAAAAAATACCCAAAATACCAAAAATGCCCTTTAATACTAAAAATACATTTTATAAATCCAAATTACATGATTATCCCTAAAACATATTAAAAATCGATAAAAACTCATTTATTTAGAAAAATCGTATATTATATATAATTTGAAAATAATTTATGAAAAATAGTTTTAATTAGTTAAAAATATTAAATAATTTGTATAAATCATTTTTATACCTCAAATAACTATTAAAACCAATTTAATTATATTTTTAGCCAATTTAATGCCAAATTACCAAAATACCCCTAACTATGTAAATTCACTAAAATTGTTCAAAAATTCACCAAAAATAGTATAATTACTCAAAATTAAATTTCTCAACATATAATTCAATAATATTACTATTTATACTCAATTAACCAATTAATTTCAATAAAGCACATAATTAACCTAATTTTCCAAAAATTACATAAACTAAATAAATTCAAAATAATTATATAAAAATCAAAAAAATTACAAATAAATTTCTAAAATTCATTTCAACACCTATAAACACCATAAAATACAATTTCATAATTTAATTAATTAATTTTCAAAAATTAGAAAATATTAATAAAATAATAAAAAATTCACAAAAATCAAAATAATTCCAAAAAATTCTACTAAAATTCAGAGAGATATATTAAGCTACTCGGATCAATGTTTGTGAAGGAAGATTTCATGAATCAACCAAATCGAAGCTCAAAAAATTCAAAAACCCTAAATGGCCGAAATTGAAAATTTGAAACCTAGAGAAATCTATACCATTTCAAGTGAAACAAAGCTTTGAAATGCACTCACCAGAGCTCAAGGAAGAGATAGAAATCGGTGGGGATCGAAACGATGGCCGGAAAGTGCTTGATTGACGGTAATGGCAACTTTTGGTAACTTGAAAGAAATCTGGCCAAACTCACCGGAAATAGAGGCTTGGGACATCGGGAATGGCTGGAAGGGAAGGTGAGACACCGGGAGGCACACCGACGGGAAGAGAACGAAGTTGCAGAGGCTGGATTCGCGTGAAGAATGATCGGGAGGGAGAAGAAGGTGATAATGGCAAGTTGTAATTAAAGTGAACTTTATATTAGGTAAAAAAATATTGTATGTATATATGTACATATATATCTAACTTTATATTATTTTAATATATAATATGCACAATAAATATGCACCACACACTTATTTTAATAATATATATACACATATACACACTTAATTAATATTAAAACTATATAATATAATATAATATAATTAAATAAACCCTAATTTAATTTAAATGTATGTACATATATATTTTATTCAACACTTTAAAATTATGCACGGACTCATGTAACTTCTTAAAATTGTTTAAAATAACTAATAATTTAATTATTCACGTTTTAATTTTTTCGAAAATAAAATTCTCGAAAAAATTTTACGTAAAGGACTTAAAAATAATTAAAATGACTTTAATAAATAACAAACTAATTAAATAATCAAAAATATTTATATTAAAATTATTAACACTGCATATCTCGATGCAGTTTAAAATTATTTAAAAACTCGGGATATTACATTTATTAAAAGTTCCTGAATTATATTTGCATATTTTTGAATTTTTGTCATGTTCTTTAAAAGTTAAAGTTGTTCCCCATTCTATGTGACTTGCATCAGTTGTTATTATCCATTCACATGGTCTTGTAGGTAGTGATAAAAGTGGAATCTTTTTACATATTTCTTTTATCTTTTTTACTAATAATTCATCTTTTTCTGTCCAATTTAATTTTTCATTCTTTTTTAATTTTTTATTAAGACTAGTTAAAATATAAGATAGGTTTGGGATATATTCTCTACAAACATTTAATAATCCTAATAATGATTGTAGTTGTCTTTTTTCTATTATTTTTTTAGGAAATTCTAATAATTTTTTAGCTATGTGAGGTTGTAATTTAATTCCCTTATTATTTATTATTGATCCTAAAATTTCTATCTTTGTTTTAGCAATTTTACTTTTCTCTTTTCCTAAAACTAATCCTTTTTCTTCATATCTTTTTGTGAATAATAATATGTGTTTAAAATGTTCTTCTAATGTTTTATAGAAAATTAAAATATCATCAATATATACTAAAGTAAATTCTTTTAGTGGTTTTATCATTTTATTAGTAAATTTTTGAAATTCAGCAGGACTATTTAAGTATCCAAATGGTAAAACATTCATTTCATATAATTCTTGAGGTGTGATAAATGATGTTCAATGTTTATCTTTTTCTTCTAACTTACAATGATAAAATCCTGATTTTAGATCAAATGTGGAAAAATAATTTTTATTTTCTAATTTTCTAAATAATACATGTTTATTTAGTATTGGATAAGAATATCTATTACATAGGTTATTAAGTGGTTTATAGTTTATGACTAATCTAGTTTTTCCCCTTTTTTGTTCACAGTATTTATTTATTATAAAGGCACTGCAACTATGTTGGCTAATAGAGGGACTATAATATCATTTGTTTAACATTTCCTGAATATGGATTTCATATTCTTTTAATGTTATTGGTGTTGCTTTTATTTGTTTTCCTTTTATAATTTTATTTTTATTTTCTTCCTTAATTCTTATTGGCACAATTGTTCTATGTTTTTCCAAGAGGTTTTCTCCTTCTAAATTTTTCTAAGGGGTTTTCTTCTTCTAAATTTTTTATTTTTTCTATTATTCTACTTTTTATTTATGTTTGGTATACTTCTATGTTGCCGTTTTATTCTAAAGTCATGTTTTCTATAATATTTTTATTTTCTTTTTGCATTGTATTTGTATGGACCCCACCACGCATCCAATCGCGCAGTTGAGAACTAGTTAGTCTCTGTATTTTTATTTTATTGATACATAATGTATAAAATTCATAATATTGAGGGTAAATACACCAAGGACTGTGAATATCAAAAAATGATTTTCCTAGTATTAAAGGATATTTATAATTAAATTCAAATAGTAATGGTATTTTTAATACTTTTGTTGCTATTTCAATGGGTGTGTTTGTTGCTACTCTATTAATAGTGTAAGTAGTTTTTCCTAACCGGTTAATTTAAAAGGAATTTTTAAATTTGTCCAATTTTTTACTAATTCAATTTTTCCTAAAATAATTTGAGATCCAGTATCGACTAATGTTAGAATTGTTTTATTATTTAATTTAACTAATATAAAACTTATAAAATTAGTTGTAAGGTTTCTTTTGTGATATTGGTATTGAGATTTTCTTCCCTTCATATGTTATATTTATATGTGTAGATGTTATTGTAAAAGGTTTTACAGATTCTAGAAAATCTATTCCTAATATGTAATATCCCGTATTTTTAAATATTTTAATACTGCATCGGGATATGCAGTGTTAATAATTTTTGTATATATTTATGAAATTTTTATGAGTTTGCTATTTAATTAAAGCTAATTTTAATTGTTTATTATTATTTTAAATGCTTTACATAAAATTTTCCCAGGACTTGCATTTTCGGGGAAATTTTCACGTAAATAATTTACTATTAATTATTTTAAATAGATTTACGGACTTGCATGAACTCATATATATTTTTAAAGTACTAAATAATGTATATATGTGTATTTATTTATTTAATTAGGGTTTAATTAATATTACCCTAATATTTTATTATTTATTTATTTATTTTAATATTATTTAATTATTTTAGGTGTATTAAATTATTAAATATTAAATTATATGTGTGTGGTGTATATTTAATGTGTGTGATTTAATATTATTTTAATATATAATATAAAGTATATATATATATATACATATATACATTTAATATTAATAAATTATAAAGTTTAACTTATTTACAACTTTGCCACTCTCCCTTCTTCAACATTCCCGACTGTCCCCATCACCGTTCCGCCTCCTGCCATCCCGATTTCTCACCGTTGGTGTGCCTCCCGGCATTCCACCTCCTTCCTCAACCTTCTCCGCTGCTTGTTGCAGCTGTTTCCGGCGTCTGGAGGTCGATTTTGGCCGGAGAAGTCAAAAGTTGGAGCAACGTCGTTTACGACATTTTCGGCCACCATTTTTGACACCGCCGGTCTCTTTATTCTCCTTGAGCTCTGATGACTGTGATTCCAAGCTTTGTTTCACTTAAAATGGTCTTGATTTACTTAGCTTTCGATTTTTCGAATTCAGCCATATTAGGGTTCTTGATTTTTTTGAACTTCAATTTGATTGATTCATGAAAAATTCCTTCACAAATGTTGTTACC
The DNA here is from genome assembly GCA_947683625.1 of Mallotus nudiflorus. NCBI lineage: Eukaryota > Viridiplantae > Streptophyta > Magnoliopsida > Malpighiales > Euphorbiaceae > Mallotus > Mallotus nudiflorus. Next base: position 46,601 of record CANTUR010002239.1, read on the forward strand.
CTTAGCTTAATCTACATGTGTGAATTTTTGTGGAACTTTTGGAGATTATTTTGATTTTTGGGTATTTTTGAATATTTTAATATTATTTTCTAATTTTCAAAAATTAATTAAATAAATTATGAAATTATGTTTTATGATAAATATAGGTGTTGAAATGAATTATAGGAATTTATTTGGAATTTTTATGAATTTCTATGTATTTATTGTGAATTATTTAAGTTTATGTAATTTTTGGAAAATAGGGTTAATTGTGTTTTTAATTGAATTTAATTGGTAAATTGAGTTTAATTATTAATATTAGTGATAAATATGTTGATAAAATTAATTTTTGGATAATTATACTATTTTTGGTGAATTTTTGGAGTAATTTTAGTATATTTATATATATAAGGGTATTTTGGTAATTTTACCCTAAATTGACTAAAGATGTAATTAAATTGGTTTTAATAGTTATTTAAGTTATAAAAATTATTTCTATAAATTATTTAGTATTTTTAATTGATTAAAACTATTTTTTCGTGAATTATTTTCAATTATATATATGATATACGATTTTACTAATAAAATGAGTTTTTATCAGTTTTTAATGTGTTTAAAGGTTAATTATGTAATTTCTATGTATAAAATGTATTTCTATGTTATAAGGGTATTTTTGGTAATTCTGAAATTATTATGTGATTGTGGACCCCGGTCGGTAGATTGTAGTTTGGAGTCCGATTGAGGGGTTGTGGATGGATTGTTGTGCCTGTTGTTCGAAGTGTATTTCTTTGCAAGGTTGGCTCTACTCTTTAAGTAGAGAGATGTCCGTTTTACTAGGGAGGTTCTGCCGAATTTTTGGTAGAATTCTCGTAAAACGTGATGTCCGGTCGAATCCTGATTTCTAATTCTGTGTCTAAGTAATCTAGATTGAGTCCTTAGAACTTCTGTTTGATTTATTCTGATTCCTGTCGTTATTATTTGTTTAGTTGCGTCGAGACCGAGGCCTAGTGGGCCAGGCCCGTCCGATCCATCTCGTGGAACGCACTAAGTGTGAGTTACTATTTTATATATATATATGCTTAGGGTGCATGATTTAGAAATGTATGTTTTATTTTGATTAAATATGCATAAATGGTTTGATTATTATTTAAGTTTATTTTAGTTTATCTTTGGTTTATTTTCGGTATATTTTAAATTATATGCATGTTTTGCTAATAAATTAGGTTTAAAATGTTTTTGATTATATTTCTAGTTTATTTTGTAATCTATCTGGATTTCTTTGATGTATATATACTCGAAATATACCTGATTTACTTTTGGTATATTTCTAGTATATATATGGTTATTGTTGCTATTATATTTAAATTCATGCATCATTTATTTTTATGAATGTATGCTTTATATTTCAATGAAGGATATTAATAGAACGTGCTACCTAGTGGGCAGCACTAGGACCGAGTATGTACCAGTACGCTTATAGCATTTAGGCTATATTACTAACCAGATTGTGGATATTGATTGGATATGAATATTTGTTGTGTGAGATATGATTTGGGAGTATGATTGCTAGAGCTCGGTTGACCAAGTGTCTCGGGGCCAATCACACTGACAGTCAGACTGCTGGAGCTCGGTTGACTTAGTGTCTCGGGGCCAGTCTACTGTCCAAATGGAACAAGTGAATATTTTGGAATAAGTGAGCCTGTATGGCTAGAGTGTTGTCTAACACTGCTTCGAGGTTGCGATATTATAGGGTTCTATTTGATCCTTTATGAACAATGATTTTCAATAAAAATATATAAAATGATTTTATAGCATCTGTATGTATTTATCTGTATATATACATATTAGACATATACTTGTGATTGTGTGCATTGTCATTTAGTATGCATGTATATATATTATAGTAATTCACTCAGTGAGGTCTGACTCCCCTCCGTTGACTAATTTTTCAGGAGAGTCATCTTCCTTAGACCTCAGTAGCAGGCCTGTACGTAGGATTTCTTCTGCCCTGGCTTCTTTATGTAAACTGCTTCTCTGAGTCTTGAGTTTTATTTTATCTAGACACTGCAATAGTCATTAAATTGTTAATGAGATGTTGTATTATATTTGAACTGGATTTGTATTAAAAGAGTTTATATATATATTTGAGATGAGTATTTAATTTAAATCCAGTTGGTGGAAATGTTATTGTGATATTTATTATTTTTATTTCCACTGCATTATATATTATTATTATTATTGCATGTTTTATTTTATTTTTAGGCTTGCTATGGGTTCTGGATTCGAAAGAATTCCCGTTCCCTAGCGCCGGTCATGGCCCCTATTTTGGGTCGTGACAAAGTTGGTATTAGAGCGGAGTTCTGTGTCAGGGCTTAGTTTTGTGAGTCATGGCCCTAGTTTTTAAGTTGTGTTTTCTTTTGGTAACTACTGCAGTGAATTAGGTTCGAGTACATCTTGATAAGTATTCCTTGCTTTAGTTTTCTGCGTTATTCCTCCACTGTCTATTTTGTCTGAATCTTTCCGTTTGTCTTTTCAGAATGAGGAGGCGAGCGCGTGTCGCTCCATCGGTCGTTGAGGCCGAGGATGATGAATCTTTTCAGGATGAGGTTTTACCTCCTGAACAGCCAATTAGACATAGAGGTCGTGGTAGAGGTAGACCTCGAGGAGCGACAGGTCACCGTAGGCAAAGAGAGTTACAGGACGAGGAGCCTGTTGAGCCTGAGTTTGATGTTCTTGTTCCTTCAGTCGTTCAGCCTATTCAGCCTGCCTATCAGCAGGGTATGTCTGACCCTGAGGCAGCTTTGTTCTATGCCCGAGTTGGCAGGATTGCTTTCGATGGTACTTCTGATCCGTTAGACTTTCTGCACACGATCGAGACTCAGACTCGGACTGCTCATACCGAGTACCAGCAGATCATGATCATCGAGTTATCTGTAGAGGGACCAGCCTTAGATTGGTTCATTCAGATGATCCAGCCTTACACGATGACGATGACCTGGGCTCAGTTCAAAGAGCGATTTATGAGGAGATTCTATCCAGAGCCTCTCCGTATGAGTTATCATCTTTGACTAACTAGTATTTCTCATGGAGATCGATCAGTAGAGGAGTACACCCGAGAGTTTCTTCGACTGGGTAGATATGCAGAGGATCTGATGTGAGATCAGTATTTTGCGGTCACTACCTACGTTACTAGTTTGGGTTCAGCTTTTGCTGGTATGCCTACAGCAGGCCTTACTCTAGAGTATGTGATTAAGTTGGCCAAGGAGATTGAGCTGAGGCTAGTTAGGCAGGGAGCGATGCCTGATTATTACCAGCTGGGAGTTCAGTTGAGTGCATTGTAGGCTACTCCGTATTAGAGTTTTCATGTTGGTTCGAGTAGTCAGCAGTGAGGTCAGACTCAGCAAAGTCAGAGGCAGCAGCAGCAAGTGCATCAGAGCAGTAGATATGGCCGTGGAGGTCAGTGTAGATCATTCAGATTCGGGTCAGGTGCTTTGAGCAGCAGTAATGGTCGTAGTTCTAGATCAGCTGCCAGTGTTTGCCAGACCTGCGGTAGAGTCCATCAGGGACCGTGTTACCTGACACCGCTAACATGCTTCAGATGCGGGCAGACAAGACATTTTGCCAGATCGTGTCCTTACTCCGGGTATCAACAGCCGCAGATTCTGCAATTCCCACAGCAGTCGATTGCTAGTGCTGCACCAGTTCCATTTCAGTTACCACCAGCCCAGTATCAAAGTTCCACTCAGATTGTTCCACAGCAGAGTCGTGGTAGAGGTACTAGAGGAGGTGCCAGAGGTGTTGGCCAGGCTTCTACCAGTCAACAGGGAGGTCGAGGACAGGCCAGAGTCTTCCATCTCACTCAGCAGGATGCTCAGGCATCTAATGTAGTCATGGCAGGTATTATTTTTGTTTGTTACCTGGATGCATGGGTTTTGTTTGATCCGGGTGCCACGCATTCGTTTGTTTCTCCCATTTTGCTTTTAAATCTTATTGGCAAGCTTCGAGGATGGCTTTTCCTTTGTCTGTTGCCACTCCTCTGAGCGATTCTTTGGACATCGATATTGTTCTTTCTGGTTGTCCAGTTCTCGTGGGAGATAGAGAATTACCCGCTGATTTGATTCTGTTGGATGTGATGGAGTTTGATGTTATTCTGGGAATGGATTGGTTATCTCAGCACTATACCATGGTAGATTGCAGGAATAAAGAGATGACTTTCAGAATTCCTGATGAAGAAGATTTTAAGTTTGTGGGTGATAGGAGTTCAGCACCTCAGAATCTTATTTCTGCTATTACGGCTAGGAAGTTGTTGAAGAAAGGATGTCAGGGATATTTGGCATTAGTCAGGGATACTTCAGTGGAGAAGTTATCACTCATAGATGTTCTTGTTGCTTGTGAGTTTCCTGATGTTTTTCCTGAGGAGTTGCCAAGTTTACCACCTTACAGAGAGATTGAGTTCTGTGTAGATGTGGTCCCAAGCACTACTCCTATATCTATGCCACCCTACAGAATGGCTCCTGCAGAGTTGAAAGAGTTAAAGGAGCAGTTGCAAGAATTATTGGATAAAGGTTTCATCAGACCCAGTGTTTCTCCTTGGGGTGCACCAGTCCTGTTTGTGAAGAAGAAGGATGGTACCCTGAGACTGTGCATTGACTACAGAGAGCTGAATAAGGTGACAGTGAAGAACAAGTTTCCTCTCCCGAGGATAGATGACTTATTTGATTAGCTACAGGGTGCACAGTTCTTTTCCAAGATTGATCTGAGGTCGGGTTATCATTAGTTGCGGATTAGTGAAGCTGATATTCCTAAGACGGCATTCTGCACTCGATATGGCCATTATGAGTTTCTGGTGATGTCTTTTGGTTTGACTAATGCACCAGCAGCTTTTATGGACTTGATGAACAGGGTATTCAGACCATATGTGGATCAGTTTGTGGTAGTCTTCATAGGTGATATACTGGTTTATTCTAGGAGTATGGAGGAGCATGTATATCACTTGAGGATTGTACTGTAGACACTGAGAGACCATCAGCTTTATGCTAAATTCTCGAAGTGTGATTTCTAGATGGAGAGTGTTTCTTTTCTTGGACACGTAGTGTCTAAAGAAGGTATCCAGGTTGATCCACAGAAGATTGAAGTAGTATCTGAATGGCCTAGACCGACTTTTGTTACTGAGATTCGAAGTATTCTGGGTTTAGCCGGGTATTATAGGTGGTTTGTGCAGGATTTTTCTAGAATAGCAGCCCCTATGACTCGCTTGACTCAGAAGAATGTTAGATTCGAGTGGTCAGAAGCTTGTGAGAATAGCTTCCAGTTGTTGAAGGAGAAATTGACCACCGCCCCAGTGTTAGCTTTGCCTAATAATGTAGATAAGTTCATAGTTTATTGTGATGCCTCTAGAGTTGGCCTTGGTTGTGTGTTGATGCAGAATGGAAGGGTGATAATGTATGCTTCAAGGCAGTTGAAGAAGCATGAGCAGAACTATCCCACACATGACCTTGAGATGGCTGCAGTGATCTTTGCTCTAAAGATTTGGAGACATTATCTGTACGAGGTGACTTGTGAGATATTTACTGATCACAAGAGCCTTAAGTACATTTTCCAGCAGCGAGATTTGAATCTGAGGTAGAGGAGATGGTTGGAATTACTGAAGGATTATGACTATGAGATCTTATATCATCCGGGTAAAGCTAATTTGGTAGCAGATGCCTTGAGTAGAAAGTCCTTAGGCAGTCTTGCTCACATCAGTGTTGAGAGGAGACCGTTGATCCATGAATTGCAGTTATTGGTGGATCAAGGTTTGATGATGAAGCTTAGTAGATCAGGTGGACTTCTAGCTCAATTTAAGGTGCGATTTGTACTGAGGGGTAGGATTAAAGCAGCTCAGAGTCGAGATCCTATTCTAAAAGAGCTTGCAGAGAATGTTCGAGTAGGGAAGTTCACTGATTTCACACTTGATGATGATGGTATGTTGTGGATCAATGGTGGATTGTGTGTTCCTGATGTGGATGATTTGAGAGAAGAGATCCTAGAGGAAGCACGTTCTACAGCCTACAGCGTACATCCAAGTGTTACTAAGATGTACCACAGTATCAAAGACTTATACTGGTGGGATGGATTGAAGAAGGATGTTGCTGATTATGTGGCTAAGTGTCTGACGTGTCAGCAAGTGAAAGCTGAACATCAGAAGCCTTCTGCGAAGCTTCAGCCTTTTCCTATTCCCAAGTGGAAGTGGGAAAGGATAGCTATGGATTTTGTGGTTGGTTTGACTCGTTCTAAGGATGGATACGATTCCATCTAGGTAATCGTAGACAGGTTGACCAAGTCTGCACATTTCTTGCCTGTGAAAGCCACCTATTCTGTAGCTAGATTGGCGAAGTTGTATGTGAAGCATATTGTGTGCCTGCATGGAGTACCTGTGTCCATTGTGTCAGATAGAGGTTCAGTGTTTACCTCTCGTTTTTGGCAGAAGTTGCAAGAAGCGATGGGCACTAGGTTGGACTTCAGTACTACTTTTCATCCTCAGACAGATGGTCAGTCTGAAAGGATGATCCAGACACTGGAAGATATGTTGAGGATGTATGTCCTGGATTTGGGAGGTAGCTGGGATGATCATTTGCCACTCGTAGAGTTTGCATATAATAACAGCTACCATAGCAGTATTGGCATGGCACCGTATGAGGCATTGTATGGAAGGAAGTGTAGATCCCCTTTGAGTTGGGATGAGATTGGTGAGAGAGCTTTGACTGGACCTGAGATGGTTCAAGATGCTGCAGAGAGAGTCACCGTGATTAAACGCAGATTAGAGACCGCAGTTAGCAGACAAAAGAGTTATGCGGATCCTAGGCGTAGAGATGTGGAGTTTCAGGTTAGAGATTTTGTTTTTCTGAAGGTATCTCCAATGAAGGGTGTGATGAGATTTGGTAGGAAGGGTAAGTTAGCACCGAGGTATATTGGACCGTTTAAGATTCTAGAAAGAGTTGGCATTGTTGCATATCGGTTGGATTTGCCTCCGAGTATGTCACAAGTGCATCCGGTGTTTTATATCTCGATGTTGAGGAAGTATATCTCAGACCCTTCACACGTGTTGCAGCCCGACAGTGTAGAAGTGAGTGAAGATTTGACGTTTATGGAAGAACCTGTGGCGATCGTTGACTATCAAGTTCTACAGTTGCGATCGAAGCAGATTCTGATGGTCAAGGTTCTGTGGCGTAGCGACAGAGTTGAGGAGCATACGTGGGAGACTGAAGCTAAGATGCGAGCTTCTTACCCGTATCTCTTTCCTTCCTGATCCTGTAATATTTTCTTTCTGGAATTTGGGGACGAATTCTTGTAAGGGGGGAAGACTGTAATATCCCATATTTTTAAATATTTTAATACTGCATCGGGATATGCAGTGTTAATAATTTTTGTATATATTTATGAAATTTTTATGAGTTTGCTATTTAATTAAAGCTAATTTTAATTGTTTATTATTATTTTAAGTGCTTTACGTAAAATTTTCCCGGGACTTGCATTCTCGGGGAAATTTTCACGTAAATAATTTACTATTAATTATTTTAAATAGATTTACGGACTTGCATGAACTCATATATATATTTTTAAAGTACTAAATAATGTATATATGTGTATTTATTTATTTAATTAGGGTTTAATTAATATTACCCTAATATTTTATTATTTGTTTATTTGTTTTAATATTATTTAATTATTTTAGGTGTATTAAATTATTAAATATTAAATTATATGTGTGTGGTGTATATTTAATGTGTGTGATTTAATATTATTTTAATATATAGTATAAAGTATATATATATATACATATATACATTTAATATTAACAAATTATAAAGTTTAACTTATTTACAACTTTGCCACTCTCCCTTCTTCAACATTCCCGACCGTCCCCATCACCGTTTCGCTGCCTGCCATCCTGATTTCTCATCGTCGCTGTGCCTCCTGGTGTGCCACCTCCTTCCTCAGCCTTCCCCGCCGCCTGTTGCAGCTGTTTCCGGCGTTTAGAGGTCGATTTTGGCCGGAGAAGCCGAAAGTTGGAGCAACGTTGTTCACAACGTTTTCGGCCACCATTTTCGACACCGCCGGTCTCTTTCTTCTCCTTGAGCTCCGGTAAGTGTGATTCCAAGCTTTTTTTCACTTAAAATGGTCTTGATTTGTTTAGGTTTAGATTTTTCGAATTTGGCCATATTAGGGTTCTTGATTTTTTTGAACTTCAATTTGATTGATTCATGAAAAATTCCTTCACAAATGTTGTTTCCCTTAGCTTAATCTACATGTGTGAATTTTTTTGGAATTTTTGGAGATTATTTTGATTTTTGGGTATTTTTGAATATTTTAATATTATTTTCTAATTTTCGCAAAATTAATTAAAGAAATTATGAAATTGTGTTTTATGATAAATATAGGTGTTTAAATGAATTATAGGAATTTATTTGGAATTTTTATGAATTTCTATGTATTTATTTTGAATTATTTAAGTTTATGTAATTTTTGGAAAATAGGGTTAATTGTGTTTTTAATTGAATTTAATTGGTCAATTGAGTTTAATTATTAATATTAGTGATAAATATGTTGAGAAAATTAATTTTTGGATAATTATACTATTTTTGGTGAATTTTTGGAGTAATTTTAGTATATTTATATATATAGGGGTATTTTGGTAATTTTACCCTAAATTGACTAAAAATGTAATTAAATTGGTTTTAATAGTTATTTAAGTTATAAAAATTATTTCTATAAATTATTTAGTATTTTTAATTGATTAAAACTATTTTTTCGTGAATTATTTTCAATTATATATATGATATACGATTTTACTAATAAAATGAGTTTTTATCGGTTTTTAATGTGTTTAAAAGTTAATTATGTAATTTCTATGTATAAAATGTATTTCTATGTTATAAGGGTATTTTTGGTAATTCTGAAATTATTCTGTGATTGTGGACCCCGGTCGGTAGACTGTAGTTTAGAGTCCGATCGAGGGGTTGTGGATGGATTATTGTGCCTGTTGTTCAAAGTGTATTTCTTTGCAGGGTCAGCTCTACTCTTTGAGTAGAGAGATATCCGTTTTACTAGGGAGGTTCTACCGAATTTTTGGTAGAATTCTCGTAAAACGTGATGTCCTGTCGAATCCTGATTTCTAATTCTGTGTCTAAGTAATCTAGATTGAGTCCTTAGAACTTCTATTCGATTTATTCTGATTCTTGTCGTTATTGTTTGTTTAGTTGCACTGAGACCGAGGCCTAGTGGGCCAGGGCCGTCGGATCCATCTCGTGGAGCGCACTAAGTGTGAGTTACTATTTTATATATATATATGCTTAGGGTGCATGATTTAGAAATGTATGTTTTTTTTTTATCAAATATGCATAAATGGTTTGATTATTATTTAAGTTTATTTTAGTTTATCTTTGGTTTATTTTCGGTATATTTTAAATTATATGCATGTTTTGCTAATAAATTAGGTTTAAAATGTTTCGATTATATTTCTAGTTTATTTTGTAATCTATCTGGATTTCTTTAACGTATATATACTCGAAATATACCTGATTTACTTTTGTTATATTTCTAGTATATATATGGTTATTGTTGCTATTATATTTAAATTCATGCATCATTTATTTTTATGAGTGTATGCTTTATATTTTAATGAAGGATATTAATAGAACGTGCTACCTAGTGGGCAGTACTAGGACCGAGTACGTACCGGTACGCTTATAGCATTTAGGCTATATTACTAACCATATTGTGGATATTGATTGGATATGACTATTTGTTGTGTGAGATATGATTTGGGAGTGTGATTGCTGGAGCTCGATTGACCAAGTGTCTTAGGGTCAATCACACTGACAGTCAGACTGCTGGAGCTCGGTTGACTTAGTGTCTCGGGGCCAGTCTACTGTCCAAATGGAATAAGTGAATATTTTGGAATAAGTGAGCCTGTATGGCTAGAGTGTTGTCTAATACTGCTTCGAGGTTGCGATATTATAGGGTTCTATTTGATCCTTCATGAACAGTGATTTTCAATAAAAATATATAAAATGATTTTACAGCATCTGTATGTATTTGTCTGTATATATACATATTAGATATATACTTATGATTGTGTGCATTGTCATTTAGTATGCATGTATATATATTATAGTAATTCACTCAGTGAGGTCTGACTCCCCTCCGTTGACTAATTTTTTAGGAGAGTCATCTTCCTTAGACCTCAGTAGCAGGCCTGTATGCAGGATTTCTTCTGCCCCGGCTTCTTTATGTAAACCGCTTCTCTGAGTCTTGAGTTTTATTTTATCTAGACACTGCAGTAGTCATTAAATTGTTAACGAGATGTTGTATTATATTTGAACTGGATTTGTATTAAAAGAGTTTATATATATATTTGAGATGAGTATTTAATTTAAATCCAGTTGGTGGAAATGTTATTGTGATATTTATGATTTTTATTTCCGCTGCATTATATATTGTTATTACTATTGCATGTTTTATTTTATTTTTAGGCTTGCTACGGGTTCCGGATTCGAAAGAATTCCCGTTCCCTAGCGCTGGTCATGGCCCCTATTTTGGGTCGTGACATAATAACACTTTTGTTATCTCATCATGTTGTATTTTGTGTAGTTTTAAAGGTATTTTTACTTGATCTAAAGCTAGGATTATAATTACTGATTCATAAAGCGTATATTCTTCATTTTGATATATATATGTGTAAGATTCTTTTAAAATTTGTATTTTATCGTGTGAGTCTAATAATGATTCATATATATGAGAAGCACATGATCCTGTATCTATTAGTAGAGGTATTTGTTTATTTGTTTATTTTTGCTTCTATATACATCTGGTGATCTTGTTTTTCTAATGTGGTGTCTACAATTGAATTTTGTACTATTATTTGACTAATACTAGGTTCTTCAGATAGACTTTTTCTTCCTATTGTCAGTGATCTTTGTAGTTCATTATAATTTTTATGTAAATTTTTATTTTTTTTAGGTTTTCCTAATTCATCAGTATTATCGAATTCTATAGTATAATTTTCAGGGTAATTACAAATATTAGTTATTTCTCTAGGTCTATATTCTATTAATTCTTTAAATATTGGTGGTACTTCATAACTTGTTAATATTTTATTGTTATAAATTTCATGTTTGGTAGTAAATGCATATAAAGTTTTTAATCTTTACACTAATTAGTTTACTTCCAGGAGGTGCTTTTATTCTAAAAAGCTTATAATATATTCTTAATGCTTGGTCTATGTTTTCATCTGTAAGACTAAGATTAAAATTTGGAAATATGTTTATAACATCTTTATTATAACATAAATTTGTATCCAATTCTCCTATTATGCTATCATTTAGACTATGTCTCATTCTATCTAAACTGAATGGTGAATTAGTGTGAGGTTGGAAATAAGATTTTATTACTATACTTATTCCTCCTATTTGTAAATTTTTGTATTGACATCTTTCTTTTATGGTATTTTCATTAATTCGTTTTCTATTATATCTTTATTGAGAATAGATATTCTAGTATTTCCTTCTGTATCAACCACATCTATTGCTTCTTTAACTATTTTTCCTACATAATATTGTTTTCTTTCTCTTTTAAAAATTGGGTTTTTAAATATTCTTTTAAAGTTGTTGTTTTTCAAAAATTTCTTTTATACTAATATTAGGTTCATAATTTATTAATTCTAAATATTTTTCTCTATTAAATTCTTGTTCTATGTAATTTTTCCCTATATTACTATTTTCTTGTTTAATCAGACTCTGATGATTCATTAGAAGTTATTTTGTAAATAGTTTCATTTTCACTTATTTTTTAGAGTTATGGAATTATCATATATCCTTCTACATTTTTATTTTTCTTATTTGGGCATTCATTTGCAAAATGTCCTTTTTGTCTACAAATATAACATTTACATTCTAGCTTATTTATTCTTCTACTATATTTCCTTTTACATTTTCTTTTTTTACTATAATATGGTTTTCTATATTTCTTAAAATATTTTTTCCATTTCTTTTTATATTTATGTTTTTTTATGTTTATAGGGTTCACATCCATAATTGGGTATTAATGAAAATTTTCTACAGTTTAAATTTTGCTTATTTTTAGTTTGTTTATACATAAATCTATATTCATTTAATGACATACATTCTGTTTCTAAATACCATTGTGCAAAAGCAATTCTTGTTCTTAAAAAATCTTCAGCTATATTTAATTCAGCATATTTTTGTTATATTTTATTTCCCCATGGCGCTGGCAATTTATGAAATAATAAATTCAAATATACCTTATCTATTGGGTCTATCTTAGCTTTTATATAATACTCTTCAAATTTACATACATATTCTTTAAAATAATTTATATCGCATATTTGTAATTTAGCTAAATATTCTCTATAAATATTTTTTGAAATTATTACTTCCTTATATGTAAAATGTTTTAATAATAACTTTTCATATTCTCTTACTAATTCTATATTTGTGGATGCATTTTCTATTCCTATTTTTTCATTTTATGGTAATTGATTAAACCAATTGGCTAAGATTCCTAATAATGTCTGTTGTAATAATAGTCTTACTTTTGGAACTTCTAAATCTCTTCCTATTATTATAGTTGAATTCATTCTTGCCCAATTTTTTATTTCCTCTGTCATATTTTCACATGTTCTTTTTAGCCAATATACTTCTCTTTTAAAATTTTGATTTTCTATTATTCTTTCTTCAGGTTTAGTTGAAGATTCAGCATATTCTCCTACTGTTGGATATTTTATTGGTGCTGTGGGTTGAAATTTTATTTCATTCATTAAAATTTCTTCCTTTGTATCTAAATTATTTTCTGTATCTAAATCTTCTTCTGATGAAGATTCATTTATATCTGTTGTATTTATCTATTCTTCTATAGCATTTGTTTCTAACTTATTAATTAAATTTAGTATTTCTTCAGAATTAGTTTCTGTACTAAAAATTCCAATTTTATTCCATTCTTCATCATTATATTCAATTCCACTATATTTTTCACTTCTTGGATTAATTATTTGTAATATCTTAGGATTTCCTGTTACTATGTTTTTAATTTTTATAATTTTGTAATATCCTGAGTTTTTAAATATTTTTATACTACATCGAAATATGCAGTGTTAATAATTTTTGTTTATATTTATGATATTTTATGAGTTTGTTGTTTGTTTAAAGCTAATTTTAATTATTTTATATTATTTTAAGTACTTTACGTAAAATTTTCCCAGGAATTGTATTTTTGAAAAAATTGACACGTAAATAATTTAATATTAATTATTTTGACTAGTTTTATGAATTTGCATGAACTCATACATAATTTTTAAGTGCTAAAATAAAATGTATATATGTGTATTTATTTAAGTTAATTAGGATTTAATTAATTACCTTAATTTTTATTTTTTAGTTTTAATATTAATTAATTAATTTTAAGAGTATAAATTATTAAATATAATAAAATATTTATGTGGTGAGAATTATTTGTGTGTGGGAATATATATAATATTATAATATAAGTGTGGATATATATATATATACATATATACATAATTTATTATCAAAATTATAAAGTTTGCATTATTTACCAAAATGTCATTGTCTCCTTCATTTTTTCCTCCCAAACGGTTTCCGCCATTTCTGGCCATTTCCAGTTGATTTCTTTGATTTCACTGTGTCTCTCATCCTTTCCCCTCCACCTCCAGCCATTTCCACCACCCGAAGCTCCCTTTTTCCGGTGTGTTTTGGCCGAATTTTTCAAGGAGGTCGAAAATTGAAGTCAACTCTGATCAAGTCATTTCAGGCCACCAAATTCGACACCACTGGTCTCTATCTTCTCCTTGAGCTCTGGTGAGTGTGATTCCAAGTTTTGTTTCACTTGATTTGGTCTAGAATTACTTAGGTCTCAATTTCTTCATTTCAGCCATTTAGGGTTTTGAATTTTTTTAGCATCAATTTGATTGATTCATGAAAAATTCCTTCACAAACTTTGTTCTTGGAAGCTTAATCTACATGATGTAATTTTTGTAGAATTTTTGGAATTTATTTTAATTTTTGTGAATTTTTTATTATTTTATTAATATTTTCTAATTCTCGAAAATTAATTAATTAAATTATGAAATTGTGTTTTATGGTGATTATAGGTGTTGAAATGAATTATATAAATTTATTTTTAATTTTTGTGAATTTTTATATATTTATTTGGAATTTATTAAGTTTATGTAATTTTGAAAAATAGGGTTAATTATGTGTTTAATTGAAATAAATTGGTTAATTGAGTATATTTATTGATATTATTGAAATATATGTTGAGAAAATTAATTTTGAGTAATTATATTATTTTTGATGAATTTTTGGATTTATTTTAGTAAATTTATATATGTAGGGGTATTTTGGTAATTTACACTAAATTGGCTAAAAATGTAATTAAATTGGTTTTAATAGTTATTTAGGGTATAAAAATGATTTCTACAAATTATTTAGTATTTTCAACTAATTAATACTATTTTTCGTAAATTATTTTCAAATTATATATATATTATACAATTTTTCTAAATAAATGAGTTTTTATCGGTTTTTAATAAGTTTTAGGGTTAATTATGTAATTTGGAATTATAAAATGTATTTTTATTATATAAGGGCATTTTTGGTATTTTGTAATTATTCTGTGAATTGTGAACCTCGGTTGGTGAATTGTAGTTTGGAGTCCGACCAAGAGATTATGGTTGTGAATTTGGTGTTATTCCGAAATGTGTTTTCTTTATAGGACCAGCTCTACTCTTTGAGTAGAGAGATGTCCATTTTACAGGGGAGGTTCTGTTGGATTTTCGGTAGAATTCTTATAAAACGTGATGTCCGGTCAAATCCTTATTCTAATTCTATGTCTAAAATTCTAGATCGAGTCTTTAGAATTTCCGTTAAATTTATTCTTATTCATGTTGTCATTTGTTTGTTTAGTTGTGCTGAGACCGAGGTCTAACGGATCAGGCCCACCGAGTTTGTCTCGTGGAGCGCTAACATATGAGTAATTATACTGTATATATATGCATTGCATATAGGATACATGACTTAGGATTTTTTGTTTTCATTATATGTTTAAACAGTACTTTAATTATAATATGATTTGGTATATTTTCGATTTATTTTTAGTATATCTTGATATATAAATGTTTGTATATTTTCTATATATATTGAATATATCACTGGTATATTTAGAGTTTATTTTTTATATATGTATGTTAGATATTTAGGTTTATGTTTGTTATAATTTAATATCTATACATGATTTAAATGTACATCGAACCATAATTATTTTATTAAATGATTAGTATAATTTAAGTTTATTCTTAAATAATTGCATGCTATATTATAAACCTACACTTAAATTATTTTTAAGTTTATTTTTTTTGTATATTTTTTTATATATTTCCAAATAAATACATGTTTTGTTATTAAATTAAACCTAACACATTAGTGGTATATTTAGGGTTTTTTTTTTGATATATGCATGCTAGATAATTAGGTTTATTTTTAGTATATTTGTGAATATATGTTAAACCTAAACACATATTTAAATGAACATTTATACATAAATGTTTTATTAAATGATTTGTGTACTTAGGGCATATCTTTTGTATATTTAAGTATATTTTTAAGAAATTGCATGTTATATTATTGTTACTCATTTAAATTGTTTTTAACCATATTAATGATTTATCTTTAGTTTATTTCATATTTTATTTGACATATATATACCCAAAATATACTGACTATATTTTAGGTATATTTTTAGTATATATATATATGGTTGATTTTATTATTATGAATATCGTTCCACATTAATTATTTTTAGAATAAATGATTTATTCTAAGTGAAGGATATCAATAGAACGTGCTTCCTAGTGGGCAACATTAGGGCCGTGTATGTACCAGTGCGAAAGAATAGGGTTGAGTAAGAGTTAATTTTGGGTGATTATAATTGATTTAATTGATTTGACTAAGATTAATGGTATGTTAGATAGTGTGATTGTAGGGCCAATCACACTGATGGTCAGACTGCTGGAGCTCGGTTGACTTAGTGTCTCGGGGCTAGTCTACTATCCATAAGTGGATTGAATGATTTTTTGGGTTGATTGAGATGTGAGGTGATAGATAGTGTGATTACTGGAGCTCAGTTGACCAAGTGTCTTAGGGCTAATCACACTGACAGCCAGACTGCTGGAGCTCGGTCAACTTAGTGTCTTGGGGCCAATCTGCTGTCCAGTTTGGAATAAGTGTTCTATTTGGAATCAAGTGAGCCTGTATGGCTAGAGTGATGATGGGGTTGATTGGGGATTGCTATTATTAGGGTTCTATGGATCCTTCATGAATTAAAACAAATGTTTTCTACTTTTAGTATATTTATAAATGCAGAGTTTGGCATTCGTGTGAAATGTATGTATATACATATATATATAAGAATGCTTGATTGTTATGGTTTAGTTTGCATGTATATATAGTATAATAATTCACTCAGTGAGGTCTGACCCCCCTCAATTATTTTTTTTTTCAGGAGATCCCATATTGTCAGACCTTAGTTGTAGAGTTCCTTGCCGGTGTTCTTCAGTCCCGGCCATTTTATGCAAACGTATATTTTGAATTCTGATTTGTATTCTAGAAACTGCAGTAGTAGTGTTCTTGTATCATAAGAGTATTATATTGTTTTGATATTGTATACTCTGAAAAATTGTATTTGAAACTGTACGAATATGTATTCATTGATTAAAGGATTTGGAGTATTTATTTTATATATTGATTTGAAAATTTTTAATTCTGTCGTACTTTTTATTTATTTATTGCATGATTTTATTTTCTAAGGCTTGCTACGGGTTTCGGATTCGAAAGAATTCCCGTTCCCTAGCGTCGGTCATGACTCCTAGTTTGAGTCGTGACAAATTTCCTCCCTAGGTTCTTCTATTTGTTCTTTAATATTATTATAATAAAAATAATTTATATGAAAATTAGTATTATTTTGTCTTACTAGTAATTGTTGTGTTTTTAACAATCCTATACGGACTGCTACCCATGCAGATTCTTCATCATAAGTTCTAGCATTTTCTAATGATGTTTTATAAACAATAGATTCTTCTAAAGCCATTAATTAATTTTTTTATAAATTTCTTTATATCTAAAAGTCATTTTTTTATTAAAATTTAGTCTATTTTTTTATAATTTTATACACATCATGATTATTATTATGTTCCCAAATCCATTTTATATCTTCTCTACACATGTCTGCATGTTTATTTGTTAAGGATAAAATTTCTTCTTTAGTGTATAACTTTTTTACTAAGGTGTCAAAATTTTGTGTTAAATTTTCCATTATCTTTTTGTTCTAGCTGATTTATTAAGTCTGATACATTTTTGTATATTTTCCCAATGTTCTTTATTCATATATTCATAACTGGGGTGAGTACTATCATTGTTAATTAGCCAAATTTTACTTTCTTTACTTATTCTAACATATATACCAGAAATTTTAAATATAGTGGAATATAATAATAAAATAATGGTATTAACAATTTTTAGAGATACTATAAACACTATTATTAGTAAAGAAAATTTAGACTCATAAAATGAATAATCAAAATATAGAGGAATATTCATTTAATTCAAAAGAATATTTAAATGTATGGAAGATAGAAAAACTGTCAAAATGATAGACAAACTATCAAAAATTCACAACATAAATTAAAAATTCCCAGAACAAAATTAAAATAACTGTGAATAATTAACTCATACAAACATTCAAACCATGGATCAAAAACTATAGAAAGAGTAAAAGAACTTACAGAGAGATAGTTTCCTACACATAAATATTATAAAGACTTGTAGTAACTTTATTCATAGAAATTTTTCTTACTTACAATCTCTATAATACAAACATATATATAGAAGGCTATGTCAAAAATATCTAAGTTTCTATAAAATTCTACACTAATTAATTTTGCCACATGGCTTGACTATTAATCCTAATTTTCTACACCTAAATTAGGCTTTTTTTTACTATTATTTTTTTAGGTCTAACACATGGCATTACACTTGTCTAATTTTTACATTCTTACTTATCTAATATCTAACACTTGGCTCTACACTTGTCTAATTTTTATATTCTCTAATATCTTTTTTTTTACATTGGCAATACTAATTTTTTAACAGTTGTGTTTGCTACTGGCATATTCTTTTTACAAAAAGTATAATAATATTTTTCTTCTGATATCATCAGTCTACAGTACTGTCTACGTGCTTCGTCCGATGCCATGACTTTTCCTTTCACAAAATATCTATACCATGCTTCTATCTTCTTTGGCCTATTCATCTGTTCCTGACTGCTTTTTGAGTAGATAAGATTTCTGCTATCGAAGTAGTACTTCCAATGGTTGGATTCTATGGCCATTTTTAGTTCTTTATAGATTACTTTCATACTAATGGCTTTGATAAAAGGAATACTATTCCAAAGTTCGTCCTCTGTGATTTCTTTAATTTGTTCTTCCATCACCAAGGGTTCTTGGGTCGTTCTGAATTTAGTACTATCTTTGGTTGACACAAGGACTGATCCTTTTCAAATTCTAGAATTGTCTGATAAAATCTCATATATATCTGTTTGTTTTTTACTAAATTCTGGAACCTTTTTGCTTACTGTTGTATACATATTGGTAATTGACTAAGCTCTTCATGGCTCATAAAAATTTCGTACTGTATTTAGGTTTGCAGTTTGATAAATAGTGACTTTATTAAAAATTTTCCAACATACTAAATTCATCCAAGGAATATTGGATTTTGGTTCTAAAATATATTTGATCAAAGTGTAGAAGTTTTTGAAATAATTATTTATATAGCGAGTGACTGTTATAAACGAATCACTCTTTGGTTCTTCTTTAACTTTTTCTAAATAACTTAGTCCAATACTTTAATGAGAAATTCTTTTTTCTAATTTCTCTTCTTTAGATGTAATATTTTCTTCTGATTTAAATTTACATCTTTCTTCTTCTTTGGATTTGTTTTCTTCCTTCTCCTGATTGGTGCTATTGTCTGCTATTATGGTAAATCTTCTTTAGAATCAGATTTCCCATAAGTTAGTTCTGATACAAGCTTCTTCAACTTTTCATTCTCTGACAGTAATTGGTTCAACTTTTATTATAATGCTAGATGTTTATCAAGAAACTAGTCCATCTGAAATAATATTATTGTTAGTTCTAGATAAGAAATCAACAAGGAAAATTTTTTTAAACCTTCTATATATTTGGTACTGTAAAGCATAATCAGATAAATAAGATTGCCACTTTAAAATCCTTTTATTAAGATTATTAGCTGATATTCTTTTTAACCAAGATATTACTATCCTATATCAGTTTCTATAATAAATTCAGATTCACAAATCATTAATTCAAAGCTCTTTATTGTCTTTATTACTGCTAACATTTCTTTTTCATTTGAAGAATAATTTTGTTCAGCTTTATTAAAAGTTCCTCAATTATATTTGCATATTTTTGGATTTTGGTCCTATTCTTTAAAAGTTAATGTTGCTCCCCATCCTATGTCACTTACATCAGTTGTTATTATCCATTCACATGGTCTTGTAGATAGTGATAAAGGTGGAATATTTTTGCATATTTCTTTTTATCTTTTTTTACTAATAATTCATCTTTTTCTGTCCAATCTAATTTTTCATTCTTTTTTAATTTTTTATTAAGACTAGTCAAAATATAAGATAGGTTCGGGATATATTCTCTACAGACATTTAATAATCCTAATAATGATTGTAGTTGTCTTTTTTTTTATTATTTTTTAGAAAATTCTAATAATTTTTTAGCTATGTGGGGTTGTAATTTAATTCCCTTATTATTTATTATTGATCCTAAAAATTCTATCTCTGTTTTAGCAATTTTACTTTTCTCTTTTCCTAAAACTAATCATTTTTCTTCACATCTTTCTGTGAATAATAATATGTGTTTAAAATGTTCTTTTAATGTTTTATAGAAAATTAAAATATCATCAATATATATTAAAGTAAATTCTTTTAGTGGTTCTATCATTTCATTAGTAAATTTTTGAAATTTAGCAGGACTATTTAAGTATCCAAATGGTAAAACATTCATTTCATATAATCATTGAGGTGTGATAAATGATATCCAATGTTTATCTTTTTCTTCTAACTTACAATGATAAAATCCTGATTTTAGATCAAACGTGGAAAAATAATTTTTATTGTCTAATTTGCTAAATAATACATGTTTATTTGGTATTGGATAACAATATATATTACATAGGTTATTAAGTGGTTTATAGTTTATGACTAATTTAGTTTTTCCCATTTTTTGTTCAGAGTGTTTATTTACTATAAAGACACTGCAACTATGTTGGCTAATAGAGGGACTGCAAAAGCCATTGTTTAACATTTCCTGAATATGGATTTCATATTCTTTTAATGTTATTGGTGTTGTTTTTTATTTGTTTTCCTTTTATAATTTTATTTTTATTTTCTTCCTTAATTCTTATTGGTAGAATTGTTCTATATTTTTCCCATTTTTCTAAGGGGTTTTCTCCTTCTAAATTTTTTATTTTTTCTATTATTCTATTTTCTATTTGTGTTTGGTATATTTCTATATCGCAGTTTAATTTTAAAGTCATGTTTTCTATAATATTTTTATTTTCTTTTTGCATTGTATTTGTATGGACCCCACCACACATCCAATCGGGTAATTGAGAACTAGTTAGTCTCTGTATTTTTATTTTAATAGCCACATAATGTATAAAATTCATAATATTGAGGTAAATACACCAAGGACTGTGAATATCAAAAAATGATTTTCCTAGTATTAAGGGATATTTATAATTAAATTCAAATAGTAATGGTATTTTTAATACTTTTGTTGCTATTTCAATGAGTGTGTTTGTTACTACTCTATTAATAGTGTAAGTAGTTTTTCCTATTCCAGTTAATTTAAAAGGAATTTTTAAATTTGTCCAATTTTTTACTAATTCAGTTTTTCCTAAAGTAATTTGAGATCCAGTATCGACTAATGTTAGAATTGTTTTATTATTTAATTTAACTAATATAAAACTTGTAAAATTAGTTGTAAGATTTCTTTTGTGATATTGGTATTGAGATTTTCTTCCCTTCATATGTTATATTTATATGTGTAGATGTTATTATAAAAGGTTTTACAGATTCTAGAAAATCTATTCCTAATAACACTTTTGCTATCTCATCATGTTGTATTTTTGTGTAGTTTTAAAGGTATTTTTACTTGATCTAAATCTAGTATTATAATTATTGATTCATAAAGTGTATATTCTTCAATTTGATATATATATGTATAAGGTTCTTTTAAAATTTGTATTTTATCGTGTAAGTCTAATAACAATTCATGTTTTTGATCCATTATTATTCATTGAAATTTTTTTCTAATTATTTCTATAGCGAGAGATTATTAAATTAGGTTAATTATCAAAATTAACCTAATAACTATTTTAAGATCTCTACCAGTTTACTAATTAATTTCATAAACTAATTAATCATTAGATAATTAGTGATAATACGAATAATAAAAATTAGTTCGTATATTTTTCATGTGAATATTTAATGTTATAATTAAAATGTATGTCCCAAATCATGCATCCTTTATATGGTATCAGAGCATAAAAAAAAGATATTAAAGAATATAAAAATTGGACAAGTGTAGAGCCAAGTGTTAGATATTATATAAGTATATGGTATCAGAGCCTTCAATATTTCTATGAATAAAATTCATTTTATTCAAATTTTAAAAATATTTAGAGTAAGGATATTTAATACAACTAATTTCAGAAGTTAATAATTAATATCAGTTATTTGCATAAAATATGTATATCCAGGTGAAATAGTTCCATATGAAAAATATTTTAAAAATTTAGTCTATTGCTAATAATTAGTAAATTAATTATTAGAGAAAGTGAATGCTAATTTATTAGTTATTTCATAAAGTGAATTTAGTAGTAGTAGATATCTACTACTACTACTACTACTACATATAACCAGCTCTATATATACATATTTCCTATAATTTCAGTTATGTTTATGTAAATAAAGAACATTATAAAAAATATATAAAAATGTATTAGACTTAATAAATTAGCTAGAACAAAAAGATAATGGAAAATTTAACACAAAATTTTGACACCTTAGTAAAAAAGTTATACACTAAAGAAAAAATTTTATCCTTAACAAATAAACATGCAGACATGTGTAGAGAAGATATAAAATGGATTTGGGAACATAATAATAATCATGATATGACCAGATGAATATGTAATAATATAGGAAAAATATACACTGGAATTATTCATATTCATATATATTTATAACTATACTTCTTATGAAAATTCACTTATCTATATGAAAATTACTAATAATTAGTAATTGATATACTAATAAATATCTCACTTATCTAATATCTAAATTCACTTGGATATTTGCAACCACACAAATATAATTTGAGAGATAATTTCCTACACACAAATATTATAAAGACTTGTAGTAATTTTATTTATAGAAATTTTCTTACTTACAATCTCTACAATACAAACATATATATAGAAGGCTATGTCAAAAATATCTAAGTTCTACAAAATTCTACACTAATTAATTTTGACACATGACTTGGCTATTAATCCTAATTTTCTACACCTAAATTAGGCTTTTTTGACCATTATTATTTAAAAAGACTAATTATTCATATTTTGAATATTACATCTCTAATTTATCATATGTAGGTATTAATAAGTGAGAGACATTTTAATTAAACAAGTGTAGTGCCATTTATTAGACCTAAAAAAATAATAGTCAAAAAAGTCTAATTTAGGTGTAGAAAATTAGGATTAATAGCCAAGCCATGTGTCAAAATTAAGCTTGGCTGTTAATCCTAATTTTCTACACCTAAATTAGGCTTTTTTTACTATTATTTTTTAGGTCTAACACATGGCACTACACTTGACTAATTTTTACATTCTCACTTATCTAATATCTAACACTTGGCTCTACACTTGTCTAATTTTTATATTCTCTAATATCTTTTTTTTTTAATTTTGTTCTATGGAAGACATATAGTAAAATTAAGATAATAGAGAGGAAGATAGCCTATAATCTTTCTTACTAATTATTTTTATATTTGTATAATTAACCAAAAGAGTAAGCGATATAATCATGACCATATTATTCTACACATGAAATTTTTCTCTAATATAGGATGGATCCTATATTAGAGACAAACTGTCATATTAGTGTAGAAACTTAGATATTTTTGACATAGCCTTCTATATATATGTTTATATTGTAGAGATTGTAAGTAAGAAAAATTTATATGAATAAAATTACTACAAGTCTTTATAATATTTGTGTGTAGGAAGCATTTTTCTTACATTAGTCGATAAAGAGAATATAAATAGGCTAATATCTTTAATTTGGGAATATCTAAATTTTTTCTTTCTTAATAGATGCAAACATAGACCAAACATTAAGAATATATTATAATCTTTTTAGAATAAAAGCACCTCCCGGAAGTAAACTAATTAGTATAAAGATAAAAACTTTATATGCATTTACTACCAAACATGAAATTTATAACAATAAGATATTAACAAGTTATAAAGTATCACCAATATTTAAAGAATTAATAGAATATAGACCTAGAGCAATAACTAATATTTATAATTACCCTGAAAATTATACTATAGAATTTGATATACTAATGAATAGGAAAACCTAAGAAACATAAAAATTTACATAAAAATTATAATGAACTACAAATATCACTAACAATAGGAAGAAGAAGTCTATCTGAAGAACCTAGTATTAGTCAAATAATTGTAAAAAATTTAATTGTAGACACCACATTAGAAAAACAAGATCACCAGATGTATATATAAGCAAAAATAAAAAATAAACAAATACCTATACTAATAGATATAGGATCACTCGCTATAGAAATAATTATTTCAAAACTTCTACACTTTGATCAAATATATTTCAGAACCAAAATCCAATATTCTTTCGATGAATTTAGTATGTTGCTACTACTACATATAACTAACTCTATGTATACATTTACCTTCCTAAAATACAATGATTTGCTTCTTTAATTACAATGATTTACTATAGGAAATACGTTATAGGAAGTATACAGCTCAAGTATAATTGGTTTCCATTTTGTCAAATTAATCAATCAATGCATCAGTCAGATGCAAAAAATATATTTTCATCTTTATTATTATTATTATTATTATTATTATTATTATTATTACTATTACTACTACTACTACTATTACTATTACTATTACTATTATTAGTATTATTAGTATTACTATTTTTATTATATTATTATTATTATTACTATTATTATTATTATTACAAGAATGTTTGGCAAGTTGCAACAATATTAATACAAATTGGAGATGGGATAGATGCATGATGTGTGCATGCATGACTTGAAGATAAAGAACATGTTCCCTACTAAATTAAAAAGGATATAAAAGAATCTTTTTATATCATTTTTAACATTAATAACATGCCAATGTATATAAGAGACTCCTAGAGAACTGTACAGTAAAATTCGCCCTTCAAATACAATGATTAATGATCATTACATGCCAATGTATAAGAAGATGATAGAATTGCTTATCAGACAACTACAAACATATGAGAATTGTAATTGTACCATTTTACAAGATGCAATGCAGTAAAAAAAAATATTGCATCTCTACAATGTAGATTGCATTGAATATTTTACTTATGGACTCCAAGTTAAAAATTTGCCATTGCACAAAATAGCAGTAAGTAGGAAAATAGGCTTCAAGTTAAATTTTGCAACTATAGCAAATAACAATAATTAGAAAATAGCAATAGCCATCTTAAGATTATAAGCATCAATTTAGCTAAAGTATTGTGCTTCATAATTACTTAAAAAGTATTATTTTGGGATGTTGATTTAGAACCCATAAATATTATTCTTGGATTTGGGATTTTGATTTGTGGTGGCCATGGGTTATTCACTAAAATGTCTAATTTGGTGTAACATGCACCTTATAGTTTTTTGTGCTGGCAACAGAAGATGTCATCTTTCCAAATCTTTTGATTCAAGAGCAAATTACTTTTGCCCCACGAAATATACCATAATTCATACTTTCCTCCTTTTTTTTTGAAAATCAAACACTTACCCCCTCAGTTTTTACTCTATCAATATTTTGCCCCTTATGATCAAATTTCCAGCAAGTCTTTTATAAAAAAAAAAAAATTAACCCCTCTAATTTATAAAATGAACACTTTAAATCCTGTATTTTAAAAATAAACACTTTAAACCCTGTATTTTAAAAATAAGCACTTTAAACCCCTCAATATATTATTAATATAATAAAAATATAATTTTAATGTACTCTTTCATCAATATTAAATAATTAATATTTTATTTATTAAAATTAAAAATTTAAATAAAACACATTAAATAGTGAATATTGTTATGATTATTTCAAAAGTATCCCATATTACTCAAATATAAACTAGTTTTATTGTTTATTAATATTGTCAAGTTATTGGGCTTGTAAATGGCTAACTACTAAGTTTATTGCAATATATTATTATAGTTAATTTGTAAGTCTGTTGTTAATTGCAGCATGAATAAAATACTCATTTTGGAATCAATGTATATTTCAAGAGAAAATGAAATAAACACCGAAGTATAATTAAATTTAAAAATATAAAAATTAAAATGTTTAATTTTAATAAAATACAGGGTTTAAAGTGTTCATTTTTATAAAATGGAGGGGTTAAATGCTTTTTGATATAAAAGAGTTGCTGAAAATTTGGTCGGAATAGGCAAAATGTTGACGGAATGAAAATTGAAGGGGCTAAATGTTCGATTTTCAAATAATCAGGGGAAAATGTAAATTATGGTATATCTCAGAGGGAAAAGTAATTTGCTCTTGATTCAATAACTCAGTGTTTTATGCTCTTTTTTGTAGTCACCCTTAGTAACTCTTTGGCCCTTCTCAAAATTAGGCATTTGCAATTTTCATGTGAAGATGTTAGTGGTCCAAGAAAAAAATGGAATATTTCGAGGGACAAGCATGTGGAAGTGAGCAAACATCAAAATTATTTCCATCATTGTTATCTAGTATATAGCATGGAAGGTCATAACACAACTATTTCATCTTCAGGGAGAAGATCTCTATGCAGCTGTAGTAAGAGAAGTTAAAGAATAGACAACATAGGCTTATTGTATGCAACTAGTAATTCAATTAAAGATCACAATTGCGATGTATTTTAATATTGACAATTTTTTCCTTTTCGATGTGCCCTAGCTGTGACATTTACCTATATTCATAATAAAATAAAATATTTTACCATTCACTGTATACTAGTATATAATGAAATTAAAAACATTTGTTTACTACCATATATAGTTTATTAAATATTAAATACACGTATAAGATGTTGTTTGTTGAAATGGGTTGTTGAACATGCAAAACAATGGCATATTCATGATTCAGTTAAGTACATTTTTTAATATTATTTGAATATTTTATGAATATGATTCATATATGTTAAAAGTGCAAAACATGTGTTGTATCATTATAAAACATTTTTGAACATTATCTTAATATTTTCTGCATTTTAATTTGTATGTGTTGAATATGCAAAACATGTGACATATTCAGTTATATACATTTTTTAATATTACCTGTATATTTTTGGAATCTTATTCGTAAATGTTGAAAATGCAAAACAAGTGTCATATTCATTATTCAGTTATATACATTTTTTAATATTATCCATATATTTTCGGAATCTTAATCTTATATG
>CANTUR010002240.1:10000-17500 GCA_947683625.1 Mallotus nudiflorus
CCGTAGGACTCTATCCATTTATTCACTCAACCCAACCTTGAATTCATTTATTATTATTATGTTCCGCACCAATAATTCAAATAAGGTTTGGCACGATCTGACAAAAATGAAATATTCTCAGAATTCTCCGTTGATACGACATGCTGTTTTTTCCATTCATTCCTTTCAGGATCAGTCGTGGTCTTACGAACTATACCGATGATATGTACGAATCCCTTTCTTCATACAAACGCGTAAAAGATATTAGCCGCACTTAAAAGCCGAGTACTCTACCATTGAGTTAGCAACCCCCCCCCCCAAAAAAAAAAAAATTCAATTCTACAAACAGAATCAAAATAAATAAAGAGCTTGAAGCACATGACACAATCAAAATATTAAACTAGCAAGAAATAAAATCAAATTTAAAATTCAAAGAAATTAAATAAAGAAATTTCTAATCAATTCTGAACATAAAAAAAAGAGATTGAAAGATAAAGTCCATTTTTATAGACAACTTCTTCCTCCCGGCTCTTACGCTACCCATTCTTAATATTTTCTCTTAATATTTTCTTCTATTTATATTTTATTTGTTATATGTTATATTTATGTCTTCGACTTAACTATTCTACTTAGATTTATTTATTATACGTATTATTATACGTATACATTTATTTTTTTTTTTTTTTTTATATATAAAAAAAAGAATTTCAAATATTCTTTATATTTTAGAATTTATAACCTTTTTTTCAAATTTATAACCTTTTTTTCAATCAAACAAAACGTTTGTATCACAACAAATCTAAGAAACCCATCACTTGAATGAAGAAAAAAAACCAAATCAATGGAACAGGAATAAATAGATCCACAGAAAAGACCCAATTACCTCAGATCGTATTATATTTAGTTGATAGACTGTTGTCAATATAAATGTGAATAGATTAAGAAAAAAATACACAATGACGAAAACAAAAGAATGACTTGCATTCAATTTAACTCAATTTAACAATTAATTAAATAATATAAAATAATATAAAAATATAAATAATAATTAATAATTGAAATTAAATAGTATTAAAAATTGAAATTATAGTATTAAAAATTGAAATTAAATAGTATTAATTAAATAGTATTAAAATATGAAATATAGTATTAAATATAGTACTAAAATATTAATACTAAAATATTAATATTAAATAGTATTAAACAGAATTAAATATAATATTAAGTATATTATAATATTAAGTATATTTAGAATATTAAGTAATTTATATTATATTAAGTATATTTATATTTAATATAATATAATTAGAATAATATATAATAGAATATAATTAGAATATAATATTTTATATATTATATAATATAATATTTTTAAGTTTTTAAGTAAGATTTAAGTAAGAAAAAAAAAAATACGTATGAATTCTGTATGAATAAAGTATGAATAGAACAAGAGAAGGGGGGATAAAGAAGTTCTGTAACCCCCTTGCTTAAAATTAAAATATCATGAACAGTTCCTGTAGGTTGAGCGCCTTTTTCAGGGAAATATAGAATAGCAGGAACATTTAAATTAAATAGGTTTGATTTTTTAGAGGATCATAAAAACAAAACCCACTTTCCGAAGATCTCTATCTTCTCTTCGGGTTCCTTCTCTTCGGGATCGAATATCAATTGCAACGATTCGATAAACGGCTCATTGGAATAGCGATAGAAAAAAAAGACCCCCCGTAGAAACGTATAAGAAGTTTTCCCCTCGTACGGCTCAAGAAAAATGATTCAAAGTTCTGTATATGTCTAGAATTATAGCATCAATCAAATAGATCGATAAAATCATCAAATCAATTAAACTGCGATTTAAGTCCTTTTTCTTCTTTTTTTTGTTTACCAAAAAGGAAAAAATCGTCTGTACCCTCCTAACTCAAGTTGGATAACTTTCAAATAGCTCAAAGAGAACCCTTTAAGTTTAAGCGTTTCATTTTTCATTTATTGATTTCATTTATTGAGTGATCTCTAATGCCCTTTCTTTTGTTTCGCTTTTTTATAATAATAATAGAATGTATCATTCTAATCTAATTGTTGAGACAATTGAAAAGGGTATTTCCTTGTTCCAGGATCCTTTATCTTTGCCTTGAGTCGTTGGGTTTAGACATTACTTCCGGGATCTTTAATCGTTTCAAAATGGTAGCAACATACCACTTTTTGTGATTTCTTTCTATTAAAGACTCAGACTAACACAATTGATTCCCGTGTGATACACTTTTTTAATTAAAAGAATTTGGTCAATTCCAACAAACCTTATTCTTGGACTTGAAATTTGCCCGAATTGGATCCTTTCTCTTTCGATATTGAAAATATACTTACGAACTTGTTACAACTTATTGATTAGGACTAACCCTGGATTCTTGCTCCTAAGAAATCAATCAATACTTTCTACTCGAACTCCATCATGTACTATTTACATTCCAACGGAATAAAAAACGAAGGTTCTAGTGTATAACAGAACAAACGATGTCGAGCTAAGCACTTCATTCCTATATGCTAATATGCTAATATATAGGATGGGTGTAAGAATCCACAACTGATCGTGTCCTTCAAGTCACACCTTGCTTTCTACCACATCGTTTCAAACGAAGTTTTACCATAACATTATTTGAGTTTTGAATTGGTTCAACCGGCACATAGTAATCTCCAATTTGAACTTCTATTGGGCAGTTTCTGTTTCTGAAGAAGTGTCAGAAACAATTCAAATTAATCCCATATTTTATTGTATGAATATTTCTTGATTTTCAATTCTAATTTAGAATAAGACAAAAGACAAAGAAATAAATTCTTTTTGAATCCTCAAGTGACTCCATAGAACGGATTTGCCTATCTCACATTTCTTCGAGCCCCAAGGACTCATAAAAATCATTAAAAAGATTTCATTACTAAAGAATTGTTACTGAAATTCGTTATGGATATTCTATGTTAAATATTGAAATTAAGTTAAGTAAGAGATGACAAATTTTTTACATGGAAACAAAGGTGTTAATAAAAAAAATGTAAAAATACATACATATAATCATTTCTTCATTTTATTCATTTTATGAGTAGTTTATTTGACTTGAGTCTTTCTAAAATTTTTCCTAAATCCTAAAGTAAAATGAAAAGTGAATAGGATATATGAGTCAATCCCGCCCCCACTGTTAGATAGATTTAGAATTATTCATTAAAGCAAAAGACAAAATATCTCAAAATGCGGTTAGTTAAAAGAAACTACATATGAAACGAAACTTATGTAGTTTCTTTATTTGTTAATGCGATTTTCATTTTAACAGGCACAGGCATTGAAATAGATATCTTTCATTATTAATACTAATTAATTTCTATGGACTTCCCGAATTCAATTCTGTGGGGGATGATAAATCAAATAAGGAAAGATCTTTTTTTTTTATATATAGAATAGCTGGGACGGAAGGATTCGAACCTCCGAATAGCGGGACCAAAACCCGTTGCCTTACCGCTTGGCCACGCCCCATTTGAATTTCTATTCAACACTAATAAAAACTAATATTGGTATTAGTTCTTCGTCAATTCCCACCAAATATCTAGTATCTAGGAAATATATTAGCTTGTTGTTCGAATTTTTCTATGTATAGATATAGAATTAAATTGAATTTATTGATCATAATATATAATTCAATTAAGATATTGTATAAAAATATGATTTCCTCTTTGATTTGAGAATTGCAGGATTTTGGATTAGGTGAGTTTAATAAAGTTTAATAAAGTTTAATAAAGAAGGGTTTTGGTCTGCCTTTCTTTATCTTTATTTATTTTTTTTTTTTCAATTTTTAGATCTTTTATCTTTTATATCAATAACATATTAATAACTCAGTCAAAATAGAATGATCTTCAAGAACAAAATGTTTGTTATGCTTAATATTTTTAGTTTAATTTGTATCTGTCTTAGTCTTAATTCTGCCCTTTATTCAAGCAATTTTTTCTTCACAAAATTGCCTGAAGCCTACGCCTTTTTGAATCCAATCGTAGATGTTATGCCAGTAATCCCTGTACTCTTTTTTCTATTAGCCTTTGTTTGGCAAGCTGCTGTAAGTTTTCGATGAGATCTTTAATATTGCCCTAGAATAATTCATGATTTATTCAAGAAAAAAAAATTATAGCAATTGATAAGATCAGATAAGTCTTATAGTATAAGCTAAGTCTTAAGTCTTATAGTATAAAGCATAAGCTCTTAATTCAAATATTGAAGTTACTGTATAAATAGTTATTGTATAAATAGAAACATAAATATAAACATAAACGCGAGAATTCTGGATCAACCTACTTTTTTCTCATTCTAAACTTTTTCCATTGCAGATCTTCTTAGAGTCCTTTTTGTAGTCATGAAAAAATATTTCATTTTCCGTATGAAACCAATTTTTTGGCAATGAAAGACTCGACTTTTATTACAAAAGAATTTTTCGAAATTCTTTTCTATTCTATTTCTAGAAAACACTCCATGTCTTGGTGTTAAAATAGAATATGTGGTATAAAAATAGAGAATATATATATGTTTTCCAAACAAAAAAAGATCTTGGAGATTTTATAATGCTTACGCTCAAACTCTTTGTTTACACAGTAGTGATATTTTTTGTTTCTCTATTCATCTTTGGATTTTTATCTAATGATCCAGGACGTAATCCCGGGCGTGAAGAATAAAAAATATATATATATATAATAATAAAATAAAATAATATTAATATATTAATTAATATATTAGAAATATTAGAAATATTAATATATTAGAAATTAATATAATATTAATATATTATAAATATAATATTAATATATTATAAATATAAATAAATATAAATAAAAAATAATATATTAATAATATATTATAAAATATAGATATTCTAAAATATAGAAAATAAAAAAATAAAAGTTTTTCTTGATTTTTCAATGTTCTTAGCATTTTACTATTCTACATTTTAAAATATTTAATTTAATTAAATTAAATAAAGTAAAAAGGTTCGCTAAATTTGAAAGAAATGAAAGAAAAGAAAAAAAAATTCCAAGTCATCGCCGGAGCCGGAAAGAGAGGGATTCGAACCCTCGGTACGGATAACCCGTACAACGGATTAGCAATCCGACGCTTTAGTCCACTCAGCCATCTCTCCCGATTGAAAAAAGATACTTACTATGTTACATTATACAACAAGACAAGTAAGACTTGAAAAAAAAAAAAGACATCTCCAACAACAACAACTTAATATTCCAATCAACCAATCAATATATCAATCAATATACTATATATCAATATACTATATATTGATTCTATATATTGATTGATATAATAAAAAAAAAAATGGAAAATGCTCGATTGTCTTACTCGACAAAAGGTTCATTTATATACGATAATCGCATCGTAGCGGGTATAGTTTAGTGGTAAAAGTGTGATTCGTTCTATTAATTCTATTCTAATAGTTAAGGGATCCTCGACTCCATATTCCAATGAAAAACTTTATTTCTTAAAAAGATTTAATCCTTTACCCCTCAATGAAAATTCGAGAAAGAATATACATTCTCGTGATTTGTATCCATTTTTTTTTTTCAATTATAAATTGGAAAAATTGGATTATGAAATTACGAAACATAATTTTGATTAATTGAATCAATACATTCAATCGAATGAGTATAAGTAAAGGATCTATGGAAAAAGAGAGAAAAGTGTATTTCTAATCGTAACTAAATCTTCAATTTTTGCTTTATTTTGTATAGTCGAGATTGAAGCAAAATAAGTAGTAAACGATGACTTTGGTTTACTATATACATCGACATCTTGTTTTAGCTCGGTGGAAACAAACTACTTTTCCTAAGGATTCTTTCAGATAGAAATAGAGAACGAAGTAACTAGAAAGATTATTAAAACCCCACGCGTCTAGAGGGATCATCTAGAAAGCGCTTTGTTTTGACTGCATTAAGACAGAAAGGCTGACATAGATGTTATAGGTCGAATTTTTTTTCGCTCACGTCTTATAGCTGGAAATTCTTTCATATTCCATAAAGGAGCCGAATGAAATCAAAGTTTCATGTTCGGTTTTGAATTAGAGACGTTAAAGATGATGAATCAACGTCGACTATAACCCCTAGCCTTCCAAGCTAACGATGCGGGTTCGATTCCCGCTACCCGCTCTATATCTCTATGCTCTCTAAAAAATCGAGATCATAAATTTCTAATATTTCTATTTAAATTATTTTATATTTTATTTATTTATTTCAATTTAAATAAAATAATTTAATTTGACACTATACACGTTATACGTATTTTATACTACGTTTTATACTACATTTTATATTTTAATATTATATTTTAATAAATATTAATTAATAAATATTAAATTAATAAATATTAATTCTAATATTATAATATTCTAATATTATAATATTAGAATTATATTCTATTTAATTTTCATTAATTTTATATATTATATATTATATTATATTTATATATTATATATATATTATATTATTATATATATTATATTTATTATATTATAATTATTATTATTATAATTTATTATAATTATTATTAATTTATTATAATTATTATTATATTTTTTTATAATTCTATTTTTATTTATATTTTTATATTTAGTATATTTAGTTTACTATTTAGTATATTTAGTTTACATTAAGTTTGTATTAATAAATATTATGTATATAATATTATGTATATATATATTATTATATATTTATATTAATATTATATTTATAATATATCTATATATATATTTATAATATATCTATATATATATTTATAATATATCTATATATATATTTATAATATATCTATATATATATTTATAATATATCTATATATAAATTAATAGAAATTATATTCTATATATATATTATATATAGTTTTATTTATATTATTTATTTTATTTAATTATATAGTTATTTTTATATATTATATATAGTGTATATAATAAATAGTGTATATAATAATATGTAAATGTAAATATTAATTATTAATAGAAAATATTAATAGAAAATAGAATAAGTAATTGTAATAAGAAAAATTGAGAATTCTAATAATCTAATAACAAATTCAAAAATGAAATAAAAAGAATTATATTTATAAAAAAATGAATCATTTTTTACTTTTTACATTTCATATTTAATTAAAAAAATAGGTAATTCCTAAAATTACCTTGCATATTCTTTTTTTATGAACAAAAAAAATGAAAGAAAAAAGAAAAAAAAAAATTGGAATGGAATAGAAAAGCGTCCATTGTCTAATGGATAGGACAGAGGTCTTCTAAACCTTTGGTATAGGTTCAAATCCTATTGGACGCAATTTTTTTTCATATAATACCCATATCCATATAAATTAAATAAAATAATATAATTATAAATATATAAATATAATAATAATATATAAATATAATAATATAATAAAATGAAAATAATATAATAAAATATAATAATATAATAAAATGTAAAATGAAAATTAATATAATAAAATGAAAATAAAGA
>CANTUR010002241.1:0-28260 GCA_947683625.1 Mallotus nudiflorus
TGAGAAATGATTTGGGGGAGTGTGATTGCTGGAGCTCGGTTGACCAAGTGTCTCAGGGCCAATCACACTGACAGTCAGACTGCTGGAGCTCGGTTTGACTTAGTGTCTCGGGGCCAATCTACTGTCTAAATGGAATAAGTGAATATATTAGGAATAAGTGAGCTTGTATGGCTAGAGTGTTGTTTAACACTATTTGAGGTTGCGATTTTCTAGGGTTCTATTTGATCTTTCATAAATAGTGATTTTCAATAAAAATATATAAAATGAGTTTATTACATCTGTGTGTATTTGCTTGTATACATACGTATTATATATACTTTTGACTGTGTGCATTGTCATTTAGTATGCATGTATATATATTATAGAAATTCACTCAGTGAGGTCTGACTCCCCTCCGTTAACTATTTTTCAGAAGAGTCATCGTCTTCAGACTTCAGTAGCAGACTCATACGCCGGATTTCTTTTGCCCCCGCTTCATTATGTAAACTGCTTACCTGAGTTTTATTTTATAATCTGGACACTGCATTAGTTGTAAAATTGTTAAAGGGATATGTATTATGTTTGTGTGAGTTATGTACTTCAAATATTTGAACTCGATTTGTATTAAAAGTTTATTTTATATATATGAGATGAGTTGTTGATTTAAATACCGTGGTGGATTATTATTTAATTATTTATGATATTATTTCCGATTCACAATTTATTATTTATGTTATTATTATTGTGAGTTTTATTTTATTTTAAGGCTTACTACGGGGTTCCGAATTCAAAAGAATTCTCATTCCCTAGTGCCGGTCATGGCCCCTATTTTGGGTCGTGACACCTAATTTACTAATTAATTTTAATAGTGCAGAGAAATTAAAGAATATTCACTATTTCCCACTATTGGGACTATTACAACCTACTATAAATTAAATAAAATAATAAACACATGCCCATAATAAAAATACAAACCAATAAAAAAAATATAGAAATAATAAAAATAAATTAAAACCATAATCTATGTTCAAATGTGTCCACGACCCAAAACAGGGACCATGACCGGCGCTAGGAAACGAGATTCTTTTGAATCCGGAACCCGTTATCAAACCTTAAAATAAAATAAAACATGCAATAATAATAATAACTTAATTAAAATACTCTGCGAGTGGAAATAAAATCATAAATAAACAAAATAAAAATCCACCAATGTAATTAAAATCGAACATCCTCATCTCATATATATAAATAAACTTTTAATACAATCCAATTCAATTCCTTAAAATAGGGGTTATATTATTTTTAAGTGTATGGTTAGGATTTAATTGTATTTGTTTATTTGAATGGTTTGGATTAATTCTCTATTAGTATAAATAGGGCCTCTTGCATAGAAGTTTTATGCATCAAAGAAAAGAGTGAAGAAGAAGTGTAAAGAAGCAAAGTTTCTAAGTGTGCAAGAGTGTTTTGAGAGAGTTTAATTAAGATTTGTTTGAGTGTTTAGTATTTAACAACTAGGGTCATATACTAATCACTCTATGGCCATGTTTGGTTCGCGGAATAGATCAAGAATAAAATAATTATTCTATAAGGAATAATTATTCTTTGCTTTAATTCAAATTTTGTTATAAAATACCAATTTCATAAAATAACAATTTTACTTTTTTTTTTGAGGAATAGTAATTCTTCCAAAAAATAAAGAATAGTTATTCTTTACCCTTGAAATAAAACATTTCCACTTTTATCCTTATCTTTCTGTTTAAACTCTCATAATGTTTATATTCATGCTTTCTTTTTTTTTAGAATAATTTAATTTAAATTTTTGAATATTTTTCTTTTAATTTAATTTAACTCATATTTGGCTACTATAAAATATATAAAATATAATTTATTTTATATGTTTGTATTTTTATGATTAAACAATTTTAAAATATTATTTATTTATTTAATATGCATTTATATTATTTTAGATAAATCAAATGTATGTGCTAATTTTTTTTATATATTATATATTTAATTTTTTTTTTATGTAAAACATGCTAAAATTGTATGATTATTTAATTTTGATACTAATAATGAAATTCATTAATAAGGGTATCAATGTCATTTATACTTAAATTTGCTTATCCCTCATAGTAATTTTAGGTTCTGAACCAAAGTACAAAATAATAATTATTTAAGAATAGTTATTCTAGAAATGCCTATTTTATTCCTTAATAATTATAATTTTTATTGCACACATATTTCATTCTATGAACTAAACATAGCCTATATATCTATAATATTACTAATAATATTAGATTATATATTATATATATATATATATATATAGAGAGAGAGAGAGAGAGAGAGAGAGAGAGAGAGAGAGGAATGATAGCCGAAGTTTGTATATCTACAATTAATAAGTTTTTATTGATGCTTTATAATATCTAGGATAAGGTACATTTTCACCCTTAATGTATTGCCCCTAAATTATTTTTGGCTCAATTATACTCAAAAATCAAGTTTTATTGATTTTTAGGCCAGAGAGGCATTATGTCACTGTTAATGGCCCTTGTAATTGCCACATCACCCATCAAAGAGCTAGTGCTGCTCTTTTTCTTCTTCTTATAATGGAAATTTAGCTTCAAAAATCGACTCCATTAGAGTTCTGGAATTTTCTAGTAGTAGTAAGATATCAAACAACCCTAACAAGCAATAAATTGGTGAAACCAAACCATAAAGAACAGTTACAAATTGATAAAATAACAGTCGGCTGCAGACTTTTTGCCTCTAGGTCCATTTTTTGAATTTAAAACAACAAAATCCACATCATTAAATTTCATTGAAAGCACACCAGAGAAGGATAGGCATGCCATATGAGAGCAAACCACCATGATAAAGGTATTCTCTGTGCCTAGCCAACATAACTGCTGTGAGAAGCAAGAAAAGGCCACTAAAGTTCCCATAAATGCAGAGATCAAAACACTGTCACAATGGAGAAAAGTCGCTTACAAAATTAGCATAATCTTTCAACATCATGCGAAGAAAATTGCATACAATGATTTTGCAATCACCAAAATGCAGGCTCGTCCAATTTAATAAAAGATGTGTAAGATACATATATATATATTAGAGCTCCAACATCAGAAGGTCCACTCCATAAGAGGTGAATTAAAATAACCAAATGCAATGTCCATACAATGACAAGGCAAGTACCTTGGATCAATATCAATGGCCAAATCAATCAAAGGACCCACAGAAGCTCCTTCAAATGGTATAGCTGCCATCAAAAGAGAAACCTTCTTTTGCTTCTTTTCTTTCTCTAGTTGCAGCGTCGCTCATGCAGAGGATTTCTCTCTCGTGCTGCACTGCACTTCTTCCTTTCACATAATTCACACCACCTATTCAACCATATTACTCACATATCAGAATAGCATTGTCAGAAAACAAGAATATCAACAATCATAATAATATAAAATAAACATATTGAAAAATTAATTCAAGAAAAGAAAATACTTGCTTTGCTTGCTTTTGGGTCAATGATGGATTCACTAACATCAGTGTCTCCGTCCATGATTCTCCTCCCAGTAATACTAGTAACCCACTTCATAATCTACAATGTTATCCTTGTTCACTCTCTTCTTCATACAACCACCACCGTTGCTATAGTCTTCTTCTTATCCCCGCGCTTCTCAACTTGCTATGTTTCAGAATGAGATGGAGGAGAAGAGAGGTTTCTTGAAAAGCAATTTGTGAAGAAGAAATTTCACAATTTAAAAGAGAACAGGCTACAGAAATTTCACTCACAACACCATAAAATTCAACGTCAAGAAATTTGAAGCTTGAATAAGGGAGGAGAAGAAGGTGTTCACTCACGGTGATGAAGTGGAATAGCGACGATGATGAAGAACAGAGGAGCAGCGACATTGATGAAAAACAGAGGAGCAACGACAGTGATGAAGAACAGTGGAGCAGTGACGGAGATTGAAGAACAGAAGAGCAGCGACGGTGATGAAAGCAGGGCTTTTCAAGGGAATCTGGACTTGGGAATTCAAGGGAGAGAGAGAAGGCTTTGAGAAAGAGGAAAGATTGGTGGTGGTGATGGGGCAACCAAAACTATAGCTAACGATTCCTCTGCCACCGAAAAAGAAGAAGAAGAAGAAGAGGGGAGAATGTGGTCATAGGGTGAGTGATGTGGCAATTATAAAGGCTACTAACGGTTGGTTTAACGGTGTTGTTAAAGAGAAGGGTCTAAAAATCAATAATTTTTTAGTATAATTGAGCATATGTGCACTTCGGGGTATACATTAAGAGCAAAAATGCTGAGTATATTATGTTTAAACATATAGCTCATCTTTGAAGACGCACGGTTTGGATATTAAAAATCTGAAATGTTTATATATTCATTAAAAAGGAGAAAAATAAACAACAACAATATCCTTGAGATTTTAATGCCTCCATGATGATCACTTTGAATGTAAATGGGAGAGCCATTAATTTGATGAGGAGTTCATCGCTTGTCTGCACTTATCTTTTGGTTAGGTGCTTGCCCTAATACGAGAGGGGACTTGTCAACAAGAAAATGAGGGTTAAGTCACATATACAATACTGTGTGTTGTATCGTGTTGGTAATAGCATAACCGAAGATTTGGTCATTTAAGTTATAATTTACGTGTCTGGCCTTGTTGATATAATGATGTCATATATTAATTAAAAGGATAATGTACAAAAAGGTGCATTGGATGTCATATATTAATTAAAAGGGATAAGTACAAAAAGGTGCATTGTGGTTTGATGCTTTTTCATTTTTAGCTATATGATTTTTTTGTGAAAATTTAGTATTTTATGATATCTTGTCACGACCCAAAATAGGGACCATGACCAGCGCTAGGGAAGGGGAATTCTTTCGAATCCGGAACCCGTAGCAAGTCTAAAAATAAAATAAAACATGCAATAGTAATAATAATATCGCCAATAATTAAATACTATGCAGCGGAAATAAACTAATAAATATCAAACTAATATCCATATCTCATATATAGATAAATCCTTTAATATACGTTTCAGTTCAAATTCTTAAAATACATATCTCATGTAAATACAATACACCAAACCCATAATTAATTTACAACTACTGCAATGTCTAGATTATAAAATAAAACTCAAGACTCAGATAAGCAGTTTACATAAAGAAGCCGGAGCGAAAGAAATCCGGCGTACAGGCCTGCTACTGAGGTCTGAGGAAGAAAACTCTCCTGAAAAATAGTCAACGGAGGGGAGTCAGACCTCACTGAGTGAATTACTATTATATATATACATGCATACTAAATGACAATGCATACAGTCATCAGCATATATCTAATATGTATATATACAGGCAAATACACATAGATGCAATAAAATCATTTATATATATTTTTATTGGAAATCACAGTTCATGAAGGATCAAATAGAACCCTAGAATATCGCAACCTCAAAACAGTGTTAGACAACACTCTAGCCATACAGGCTCACTTATTCCAAATATATTCACTTGTTCCATGTAGACAGTAGACTGGCCCCGAGACACTAAGTCAACCGAGCTCCAGCAGTCTGACTGTCAGTGTGATTGGCCCCGAGACACTAGGTCAACCGAGCTCCAACAATCACACCCCCAAACCATATCTCACACATCAAATAATTATATCCAATCAATATCACAAACAGGTTAGTAATATAGCCTAAATGCTATAAGCGTACCGGTACGTACTCGGTCCTAGGGCTGCCCACTAGGTAGCACGTTCTATTGATATCCTTCATTAATAAATATAAAACATTCATTCACAACTAAATGATGCATGAATTTGAAGTAAATAGCAACATAAATCATATATATACTAGAAATATACCAAAAATAAACCAGGTATATTTCGAGTATATATACGTCAAATAAATCCAATATATTTGCAAAATAAACTAGAACATATTTGAAAACATTTTAAGTATAAATGTTAAATAAAGCATGCAAATAATTTACAATATACCAAAAATAAACCAAAAATAACTAAAATAAACTTAAATAATAATCAAACCATTTATGCATATTTAATCAAAATAAAACATACATTTCTAAATCATGCACCCTAAGCATATATATATATATATATATATATATATATATATATATATATATATATATATATATATATATATATATATATATAAAATAATAACTCACACTTAGTGCGCTTCTCGAGATGGGTCCGACGGGCCTGGTCCACTAGCCCTTGGTCTCGGCGCAACTAAACAAACAAAAATAACAGACATCAGAATAAAACCTAACAAAAAATCTGTAATATCCCGTGTTTTTAAAATATTTTTACACTGTACCAGGATATGCAGTGTTAATAATTTTTGTATATATATTACGATATTTTCACGAGTTGATATGTATTTAAACTCTATTTTAATTATTGTGTATTATTTACAGTACTTTACGTAAAATTTTCCTGGGACTTGCATTTTCGGGGAAATTTTCACGTAAACAATTTACTATTAATTATTTCAAATATATTTTCGGACTTGCATGAACTCATGCGTATTTTTAAAATACTACATAAAGCCTATGTGTGTGTATATTTATTTAATTAGGGTTTAATATTACCCTAATATTTTATTAATTATTTATTAGTTTTATTGTTATTTAATTATTTTTATTTAGTATAAATTATTAAAATATTAAATTTTATGTGTGTGGTGTATATTTAATGTGTGTAATTTAATATTATTTTATTATATAGTATAAAGTATATATAAATACATATATACATCAAAAATTTGTCAAAATTATAAAGTTTGGTTTATTTACGAAACTGCCACCCGAACCTCTTCTCCCTCCCGACCGTTTCCCTCACCGTCCGGTCGCTGCTACTGCCGATTTCTCACCGTTGGTGTGCCGTCCGGTGTGCCACCACCTTCCTCTAGCCGTTCCGCCGCCTGCAGAGCTCATTTCCGACGTCGGGGAAGCTTGATATCGCCGGAAGCCGAGAGTTTGCATTTTCTTCTTCCCTCACGATTCCGGTCACCGTT
This sequence comes from Mallotus nudiflorus, assembly GCA_947683625.1. Lineage (NCBI taxonomy): Eukaryota > Viridiplantae > Streptophyta > Magnoliopsida > Malpighiales > Euphorbiaceae > Mallotus > Mallotus nudiflorus. The sequence continues at coordinate 7,027 of CANTUR010002241.1, forward strand.
TTCGACACCGCTGGTCTCTTTCTTCTCCTTGAGCTCTGGTGAGTGTGATTCTAGCTTTGGTTTGAGCTAAAATGGTTTAGATTTTCTTAGGTTTCAATTTTTCCAATTCGGTCACATTAGAGTTTTTGATTTTTTTGAGCTTCGAATTGATTGATTCATGAAAAATCCCTTCACAAATGTTGATCCCAGTAGCTTAATCTACATGAATGAATTTTTGTGGAATTTTGGAGATTTTTTGGATTTTGGGTATTTTTGAATATTTTAATATTATTTTCTAATTTTCGGAAATTAATTATTTAAATTATGAAATTGTGTTTTATGGTTAAATTAGGTGTTGAAATGAATTATAGGAATTTATTTTGAATTTTTATCAATTTCTAAGTATTTGTTTTGAATTATTAAAGTTTATGGAATTTTGGAAAATTAGGGTTAAATGTGTTTTTATTTGAATTTAATTGGTTAATTGAGTTTAATTATTGATATTATTGATAAATATGTTGAGAAAATTAATTTTGGATAATTATACTATTTTTGGTGAATTTTTGAAGTAATTTAAGTATATTTATATATATAGGGGTATTTTGGTAATTTTACCCTAAATTGGCTAAAAATGTAATTTAATTGGTTTTAATAGTTATTTAAGGTATAAAAATGATTTCTACAAATTATTTAGTATTTTTAACTAATTAAAACTATTTTTCGCGAATTATTTTCAATTATATATATAATATACGGTTTTTCTAATAAAATGAGTTTTTATTGGTTTTTAATATGTTTAAAGGTTAATTATGTAATTTCTACTTATAAAATGAATTTCTATGTTATAAGGATATTTTTGGTATTTCTGGAATTGTTTTGTGTTTGTGGACCCAGTCGGTAGACTGTAGTTTGGAGTCCGATCGAGGGGTTGTGGTTGAGTGTTGAGCTTGTTTTTCGAAGTGTATTTCTTTACAGGGTCGGCTCTACTCTTTTGAGTAGAGAGATGTCCGTTTTACAGGGGAGGTTCTGTCGAATTTTTGGTAGAATTCTCGTAAAACATGATATCCAGTCGAACCCTAATTTCTGATTTTGTATTTAATACTCTAGATCGAATTCTAGGATTTCTATTAGGTTTATTCTGATGTCGGTTATTTATTGCTTGTTTAGTTGCGCCGAGACCAAGGGCTAGTGGACCAGGCCCGTCAGACCCGTCTCGTGGAGCGCACTAGGTGAGTTACTATACTATATATATATGCTTAGGATGCATGATTTAGAAATGCATGTTTTATGTTGATTAAATATGCATAAATAATTTGATTATTTCTTAAGTTTATATTAAGTATATTTTTGGTATATAATAAATTATATACATGTTTTGTTAATAAAATATATTTAAAATGTTTTTAAATATATTTTTAGTTTAATTTATGATTTGACTGGATTTATTTGACGTATATATACTCGAAATATACCTGGTTTACTTTTGGTATATTTCTGGTATATATATGGGTTATATTGTTATTTCATTTACATTCATGCATCATTTATTTTATGAATGAATGATTTATATTATTAATGAAGGATATCGATAGAACGTGCTACCTAGTGGGCAGCACTAGGACCGAGTACGTACCGGTACGCCTATAGTATTTAGGCTATATTACTAACCATTTGTGGATATTGATTGATTATGATTATTTGATATGTGTGAGATATGGTTTGGAGGTGTGATTGCTGGAGCTCGGTTGACCAAGTGTCTCGGGGCCAATCACACTGGCAGTCAGACTGCTGGAGCTCAGTTGACTTAGTGTCTCGGGGCCAGTCTACTGTCCAAATGGATTAAGTGGATATCTTTGGATTAAGTGAGCCTGTATGGCTAGAGTGTTGTCTAACACTATTTCCGAGGTTGCAATATTCTAGGGTTCTATGTGATCCTTCATAAAAGATGATTTTCAGATAAAATATATAAAATGATTTTATTGCATTTGTGTATAATTGCCTGTATATATATATTAGATATATACTGTTGACTGTATGCATTATCATTTAGTGTGTATGTATATATATTATAGTAATTCACTCAGTGAGGTCTGACTCCCCTCCGTTGACTATTTTTCAGGAGAGTCAACATCTTCAGACCTCAGTAGCAGGTCGATACGCCGGATTTCTTCTGCCCCGGCTTCTTTGTGTAAATTATTTACTTGAGTCTTATTTTTATAATCTAGACACTGCAGTAGTTGTGAATTAAATTGTGGGATTTCATGTATTTTATTTAAAGAGATGTATTATATTGAAACTGGATTTGTATTTAAAGATATATATATGTGATGAGTTGAGAATTGCTTTAAATCCAGTGGTGAAAATGTTATTATTATATTATTTATGATTTTTTTATTTCCGCTGCATTTAATATTGTTATTTTTATTGCATGATTTATTTTATTTTTAGGCTTGCTACGGGTTCCGGATTCGAAAGAATTCCCGTTCCCTAGCGCCGATCATGGCCCCTGTTTTGGGTCGTGACAAAATCCTAGAAACTCGATCTAGAATATTAGACACAGAAATAGAATTAGGATTCGACCGGACATCACATTTTACGAGAATTCTACCGAAAATCTGGCAGAACCTCCCCTGTAAAACAGACATCTCTCTATTCAAAGAGTAGAGCCGGCCCTGCAAAGAAATGCACTTTGAAAAACAGTCACAACAACTCATCCACAACCCCTCGGTCGGACTCCAAACTACAGTCTACCGACCGAGGTCCACAAACACAGAATAATTATGGAAATACCAAAAATGCCCTTATATCATAGAAATACATTTAATAAGTATAAATTACATAATTAACCTTAGAACACAGTAAAAACCGATAAAACTCATTTTATTTAAAAAAATCGTATATTATATATATAATTGAAAATAATTCACGAAAATAGTTTTAATTAATTAAAAATACTAAATAATTTGTATAAATCATTTTTGTACCTTAAATAACTATTAAAACCAATTAAATTACATTTTTAGCCAATTTTGGGTAAAATTACCAAAATAACCTTATATATATAAATATACTAAAATTACTCCAAAAATTCACCAAAAATAGTATAATTATCCAAAATTAATTTTCTCAACATATTTATCAATAATATCAATAATTAAACTCAATTAACCAATTAATTTCAATTAAAAACACAATTAACCTAATTTTCCAAAAATTACATAAACTAATTAAATTCAAAATAAATACATAGAAATTCATAAAAATTTCAAATAAATTTCTATAATTCATTTCAACACCTATAATTATCATAAAATACAATTTCATAATTTAATTAATTAATTTTCGAAAATTTGAAAATAATATTAAATATTCAAAAATACCCAAAAATCAAAATAATCTCCAAAAATTCCAAAAAAATTTACACATGTAGATTAAGCTAAGGGGAACAACATTTGTGAAGGAATTTTTCATGAATCAATCAAATTGAAGTTCAAAAAATCAAGAACCCTAAAATGGCCGAATTCGAAAAATCGAAACCTAAGCAAATCAAGACCATTTCAAGTGAAACAAAGCTTGGAATCACACTCACCGGAGCTCAAGGAGAAGAAATAGACTGGCGGTGTCAAAAACGGTGGCCGGAAACGTCGTGAACGACGTTGCTCCAACTTTCGGCTTCTTCGGCCAAAAACGACTCCCAAACGCCAGAATCAGCTGCAGCAGGCGGCGGAAGAGGCTGGGGAAGGAGGTGGCATGCCGGACGGCACACCAACGGCAAGAAATCGATGGTAGCAGTGGCGGACGGTGATGGGGAACAGTCGGGAGGAAGGAGATGCTTCGGGTGGCACACTTGTAAATATTTCAAACTTTATAATTTTTGTTAATATTAAATGTATATATGTATATATATATACTTTATACTATATATTAAAATAATATTAAATTACACACATTAAATATACACCACACACATATAATTTAATATTTTAATAATTTATAATAAATAAAAATAATTAAATAACAATAAAATTAATAAATAAATAATAAAATATTAGGATAATTAATTAAACCCTAGTTAATTAAATAAATACACATATATACATTATTTAATACTTTAAAAATATATATGAGTTCATACAAGTCCGTAAATCTATTTAAAATAATTAATAATAAATTATTTACATGAAAATTTCCCCGAAAATGCAAGTCCCGGGAAAATTTTACGTAAAGTACTTTAAATAATACACAATAATTAAAATAGATTTTAAATACATACCAACTCGTAAAAATATCATAATATATATACAAAAATTATTAACACTGCATATCCCGATGCAGTATTGAAATATTTAAAAACATGGGACATTACATATCTGTCGTTAGTAAATTTAGAATAAAATTATTAACATTGTTAATTACACTGATGTGAATGCTGATATCAGCATCCACATCGGCATTGACCTCAGCAAGTCAACATCTACATCAGTATAATTAACAGTGTTAATGAATTTTGTCTAAATTTATTAACGGCATAATCCACATAGTACTAAAGTGTTATAAAAAAAATTGCAAGATTTGAAGTAAAAAAGCGCTAAACTACAAGATTTTTTTTTTTTTTTTTTACTTATCCCTAAATAAAATGTTATTGTTATTATCCACATTGCAGAGACTGATGACCTATTTTGGAAAAAAAAAAAGAAGATTTTTATTATGTAGTTAAAAATTATTTAATGTCAAGTAATTCCTTCAATACATGTAAAACCACGGTATCGTATCACCGTCTTGGCCTTTCAGATAATCATTGTCTCATGCATCAATATCCTGGTAGTTTGTCCACTGGTCATCCTTGTCTCATGCATAAACATCCTGGCGGTTGTCCATTCGTACTTAAAAGTTCTATGTGCCAATGTTTTTTTTTTTTTTTTAACGTAAGACACAAATATATTATTTATGTATTTTACTATATTTATTTGTAAGTATCTTTTTATATATACTTGTAACTATTATAAATTTATATCAATTAATGATTCATATTTTAATAGTTTTTATAACTTTTTATTAAAAATAATTAAAACATGAATTAAAAGAAAACTAAGGCTGTATAAGAGAGCACATTTCTTATACACTTACAGAGCTATATATATATACATTTCAAAAAAATTTTGTGAGATTATAAAATAAAATACAATTTATATATTCAAAATTTTTGTGTACCTGTAAGAACGATTTTGTAAATCAAAATTATTAAAAATTAATAATAAAACATATTCTAAAGCAAGTGTTTTTTTCACTGTATCTCAATTAAGTTGGATATAACTTATATTTATATAAATTAATTATATTTAAAATTGATATAAAACACGGACAACAACCTGATAATAACTAGAAAATAATAAAAAATATAAAAAAAAAACCTAACAACAACTAATTATTAAATTATTATTATTATTATTATTTAATAACTTAATATTTAATGGTTTAATATTTAATAACTAATAATTTAAATAATTGTTAAATTATTAATTATTAAATTATTATTTATTAAGATGTACATGCACTCTGGTCCATAGGTTCCCTCAAATTCACCCATAAAAAACCAAAAAATAGCAGCAACAACAACTCAACAACTTGACAACAATTAAATTCAAATAGTTCTATTTGCCTTTATTTTACCCAAAAGTGTTTATCTAATATCAAAATAAATTGAAAAAATTACAAAAAAAATTCACCACTTTGAGTGTTTTTCGCAAATTGAACACATAATTTTTATTTTGATAATATCATTTATCAACTTTCTAATTTTTACAATTTAAAATATCTGCAAATTCTAAAATAAAATTTAATTGACATAACAGTTGAAGTTATCTCTAATTTTTTAAATGAGATCTACATAAAATCTAATGGACAAAATGGTGGATTCTATGATTTCAAAACACACAATTTTAAACGAAACAATATATCTGTCTATTTCAGAAATCCAATCATATAAAATGGTGCATTTTAAAATTTTAAAGTTTTATAAAACGCACTATGTTGTGCATTTGATATTAAGCGGACAATTTTAAATACCATGTTAGTTTACTTTCATAAAAGAGTTTATAAGAGCTTTAAATTGTAAAAAATCAAAAATTTGTGAATGATATTGTCAAAATTAAATAGATATGTGAAATTTGCCAAAAAGTACTAAAAAGGTAATTTTTTTTTTAATTTCCCAAATAAATATGAAGGAATAGAATACATATATTTTGCGTTATAGTTACGACTTGTGGTTCATTACATTCCTTGCAAATGTTTTCATATCAACGACTGATTCCTACAAACCCAATTACAATATATCTATTTGATTACTCCAGAAGACGATCAAGAACAAGAAGAAGATCAAGAACAAGAAGAAACAGCTAAAGAAGAACTCCTCCTCTGTGTGTAATGGCTGCAATTTCTTGAAAATTACTGTATTTGTTCTTGTTCTTGTTCTCCTCGTTATTGTTATTGTTGCCGATGTTAATTGAAGAGAAAAGACGGGGTAGAAAAGGAAGAAGAATAAGTTTTTGTTTGAATTCAACGATGTAAAAATGAAAAATAAAAATAAAAACCTATAGACAGGACATGTTATAATTGAAAATAAAAAATATAAAATTTTCTAATTTTATAGTATTATCATGACATCATATTATTAATATTTTACTTATAATTATAGATAAATTGATTTTTCTATTTTAAATTCCGTAATAATTAACTTTTTATTTCAAAATTTTATAACAATTAAGCGTCATTTTATTTTGAGAAATATATAGGATTGCACTGGTTTTTTTATTGATTTACAAAGAACACATTGCTTATTTTCTTCTTATTTTTCATTCTCCCTTTATTTTTTCCTTTCCCTTTTTTTATTTTCTTTTTTCCTTCCCTTTCCTTTTTTTTTTTATTTTCTGAGAAATTTTAAAGTGATTTTAACTTTTATGTATTTGTTTTCACTTTGCTTTTTTCATAATTGGATGAGAATGTATTAAATTATCCAATAATGGTTATTAACAAAATAAAATTTACTTTGTAAAAAATTAAAGTAACCATAAACTACACTTTATTTTCTCCTTTTTTTTCTGTTTATTTTTATTTTCTTCTTATTTTTTCCTCCTCTTTTTTTCATTCTCTCTTTCTAAATTTTATTTTATTTTCCTTTCCCCTTCTTTTTTCTTTTCATTTTTTGTATGATGATTTTTATAATACTTGATAATTACTTCATAATTTTTTTATGAAAAGCAATACGAGACCCATTAATGCAAAATAAAAATACATATTATTATTATTATTATTATTATTATTATTATTATTATTATTATTATTATTTATAAAACATTGAATGGCTAAAAAATACTGTAATATCCCGTGTTTTTAAATATTTTTACACTGTACCGGGATATACAGTGTTAATAATTTCTGTATATATATTATGATATTTTTACGAGTTGATATGTATTTAAAACCTATTTTTAATTACTGTGTCTTATTTACAGTGCTTTACGTAAAATTTTCCCGGGACTTTCATTTTCGGGAAAATTTTCACATAAATAATTTATTATTATTTATTTTAAATACATTTTCGGATTTGCATGAACTCATATGTATTTTTAAATTACTAAACACCGTATATGTGTGCAATATTTATTTAATTAGGGTTTAATTAATATTACCCTAATATTTTATTGATTGTTTATTTATTTTATTGTTATTTAATTATTTTTAATTAATATTAAATGTTGAAATATTAAATTTTATGTGTGTGGTGTATATTTAATGTGTGTAATTTAATATTATTTTATTATATAGTATAAAGTATATATATATACATATAGATTATTAAAACAAAAGGATTTGGAAAATTACCGTTTAGCCCCTCCCTTCTCCTTCTTCTCTCCCGATCGTCTACCGTCACTGCGCCTCCCATTCCAGCATGCCGGACCGCCCTTCGCCGCCACCAGCTGCCACCAACCTTCTTCCCCTTCCTTCCTCTTCCTCTCCGACGTGACCAGGCCGCCAGAAGCCCACTGGAACGCCCGGAATCCACCATGGCAGCAAGTTGAGCTTCTCGCCGTCGACGACGATTCCGGCCACCGTTTTCGACACCGCCGGTCTCTTTCCTCTCCTTGAGCTCCGGTGAGTGTGATTCTAGCTTTGGTTTGAGCTTAAATGGTCTAGATTTGCTTAGGTTTCAAATTTTCCAATTCGGTCATATTAGGGTTTTTGATTTTTTTGAGCTTCGAATTGCTTGATTCATGAAAACTCCCTTCACAAATGTTGATCCTAGTAGCTTAATCTACATGTATGAATTTTTGTGGAATTTTTGGAGATTTTTTGGATTTTTGGGTATTTTTGAATATTTTAATATTATTTTCTAATTTTCGGAAATTAATTATTTAAGTTATGAAATTGTGTTTTATGGTTAAATTAGGTGTTGAAATGAATTATAGGAATTTATTTGGAATTTTTATGAATTTCTAAGTATTTATTTTGAATTATTGAAGTTTATGTAATTTGGGAAATTAGGGTTAATTATGTTTTTAATTGAATTTAATTGGTTAATTGAGTTTAATTCTTAATATTATTGATAAATATGTTGAGAAAATTAATTTTGGATAATTGTATAATTTGGTGAATTTTTGAAGTAATTATAGTATATTTATATATATAAGGGCATTTTGGTAATTTTACCCTAAATTGGCTAAAAATATAATTTAATTGGTTTTAATAGTTATTTAAGGTATAAAAATGATTTCTATAAATTATTTAGTATTTTTAACTAATTAAAACTATTTTTCGTGAATTATTTTCAATTATATATATAATATACGGTTTTACTAATAAAATGAGTTTTTATTGGTTTTTACGGTGTTTTAAGGTTAATTATGTAATTTCTACTTATAAAATTAATTTCTATGTTATAAGGATATTTTTGGTATTTCTGAAATTATTCTGTGATTGTGGACCCCGGTCGGTGGACTGTAGTTTGGAGTCCGACCGTGGGATTTTGATTGTGCTCTGTGTAGTTTTTCAAAGTGTATTTCCTTACAGGGTCGGCTCTACTCTTTTGAGTAGAGAGATGTTCATTTTACAGGGGAGGTTCTGTCGGATTTTCGGTAGAATTCTCGTAAAACGTGATGTCCAGTCGAACCCTGATATCAATTCTATGTTTAATACTCTAGATCGAATTCTAGGATTTCTGTTAGGTTTATTCTAATGTTGGTTATTTATTGTTTGTTTAGTTGCGCCGAGACCGAGGGCTAGTGGACCAGGCCCGTCGGACCCATCTCGTGGAGCGCACTAATTCGTGAGTTACTATACTATATATATATATATGCCTTAGGATGCATGATTTTAGAAATATATGTTTTATTTTGATTTAATTTTCATAAATAATGTGATTTGTATTTAATTTTATTTTTGGTATATAATAAATTGTATTCATGTTTTGTTAATAAACTATATTTAAAAAATGTTTTTAAATATATTTCTAGCCTAAATTATAATTGATGGGATTTATTTGACGTATATATACTCGAAATATACCTGGTTTATTTTTGGTATATTTCTAGTATATATATGGTTTATGTTGATATTTTATTGAACTTCATGCATCATTTATTTTTATGAATGTATGTTTTATATTTATTAATGAAGGATATCGATAGAACGTGCTACCTAGTGGGCAGCACTAGGACCGAGTACGTACCGGTACGCCTATAGTATTTAGGCTATATTACTAACCATTTGTGGATATTGATGGAATATGATTATTTGATGTGTGAGATATGGTTTGGAGGTGTGATTGCTGGAGCTCGGTTGACCAAGTGTTTTGGGGCCAATCACACTGGCAGTCAGACTGCTGGAGCTCGATTGACTTAGTGTCTCGGGGCCAGTCTACTGTCCAAATGGATTAAGTGGATATATTTTGGAATAAGTGAGCCTGTATGGCTAGAGTGTTGTCTAATACTATTTCCGAGGTTGCGATATCATAGGGTTCTATTTGATCCTTCATAAATGACGGTTTTAATAAAAACATATAAAATGATTTTCCTGCATCTGTGTGTATTGCCTGTATATATACATATTAGATATATACTGTTGACTGTATACATTGTCACTTAGTGTGTATGTATATATATTATAGTAATTCACTCAGTGAGGTCTGACTCCCCTCCGTTGACAATTTTTTAGGAGAGTCAACATCTTCAGACCTCAGTAGCAGGCCTGTACGCCGGATTTCTTCCGCCCCGACTTCTTTGTGTAAACTGCTTACTTGAGTCTTATTTTTATAATAATCTAGACACTGTAGTAGTTGTAAATTAATTTGTGGGATTTTATGTATTTTATTTATGTGAGATATTGTATTATATTTGAAACTGGATTTGTATTAAAAGATTTATATATATGAGATGAGATTTGATTTAAATCCAGTTGGTGAAAATAATATTGTGATATTTATGATTTTCATTTCCGCTGCATTTGATATTGTTATTATTATTATTGCATGTTTTATTTTATTTTAGGCTTGCTACGGGTTCCGGATTCGAAAGAATTCCCGTTCCCTAGCGCCGGTCATGGCCCCTATTTTGGGTCGTGACAAATACATATAACTTAATTTTGAAATAAGTTACAATTAACATATTCAAAGTATAAAATCAAAAATAGTTTTTAATAAATAATTAGAATTTCACATATATAGATTTTTTTGTTTTATGATCCTAGAAAATATTTTGAAATATAATTTGGTAATATATATAATCGTCCTAGAAAAGAGGTAAATTGCTTTGTGATCCAAATTTTAAGTTTTATTTTTATTATTATTATTATTATTATAAAATCACAGTTATTCAATTTGAATTAATGAGAATAAAATGATAAGACCATATTAATGTAACTACTTGCTTAATGACACCTATCAACTATCGTGTTCTACCAATCCTTTTAAAAAATATTTATATATATATATATAATCATAATAAATTCTCCAGAAAAAAATCAATGCAAGAAATAAAAATATTCTTACTTTTATAATTCACAATATCTTCAACATTAATAATTTTTATTAACAAAAATAATGGTAAAATAACATCAATAATAATAATCAAATAAAATTAACATTTTTAATTATTCAATCAATAATACGTATATTTCAAATATTAATAATATGAATTCTTTAATTAAATATACCTTTTGAATATAATAAACCAACATATACTTTTATATGCAATATAACACACATTTCATTATATTAATTTACAAGTGGAGCAAGCGATTAATGTGTTCTTGTCCACCTATTATTTGATATCTTGACTCTGTTATACTATATATATATATATATATATATATATATATATATGTCACGATCCAAACTAGGAGTCATGATCGGCGCTAGGGAACGGAAATTCTTTCGAATCCGGAACACGTAACAAACCTTCAAAAAATAAAATCATGAAATAAATAATTAAAAAGTATGATAGAATTAAAAATTTTCAAATCAATATATAAAATAAATACTTCAAATCCTTTCATCAATGAATACATAGTCGTAAAGTTTCAAATACCATTTTTCAGAGTATACAATATCAAAACAATATAATACTCTTCCGATACAATAACACTACTACTGCAGTTTTTAGAATACAAATTAGAATTTAAAATATACGTTTGCATAAAATGGCTGGAACAGAAGAACACCGGCGAGGAACTCTACAACTAAGGTATGACGATATGGGATTTCCTGAAAAAAAAAAATTGAGGAGGGGTCAGACTCCACTGAGTGAATTATTATACTATATATACATGCAAACTAAACACTAACAACCAGACATTCTTATATTGTAATATCCCATGTTTTTAAATATTTTTATACTGTATCGGGATATGCAGTGTTAATAATTTTTGTATATATTTATGATATTTCATGAGATGTTATTTAATTAAAATTGATTTTTATTATTTTATGATATTTTAAGTATTTTACGTAAAATTTTCCTGGGACTTGCATTTTCGGGGAAATTTTTACGTAAATAATTTACTATTAATTATTTTAATTAGATTTACGCATTTGCATGAACTCATATATATTTTTAAAATACTAAATAACGTATATGTGTGTATTTATTTAATTAGGGTTTAATTAATTACCCTAATATTTTACTATTTATTAATTAGTTTTATTGTTATTTAATTATTTTATTTAGTATATAAATTATTAAAATATTAAATTATATGTGTGTGGTGGGTAATTTTTCTAAGTATTATATTAATATACTATATTATAAATTATTAAACTATTATTAATATTATAATATATATATATATATATATATATATAATTCTTATTTTTTTTCTTTCCTTTCTCTTCTATTTTCTTCTCCTTCCCCCGACTTCCCTCCATTAACCCTCACCTCACCGCTGCTACTCCCGATCACCAGCCGTCAGAGTGCCTCCCAGTGTGCCACCGTCTTCTTCAGCAGCTCCACCGTTCCAGTCGTCTTCCCCGATGCCGATCAACTTGTCTTCCACCATTTTTGGCCGAAAGTTTCATTTTCTTCACACCTCACGATTCCGGCCACTAAATTCCCTCATTCCGATGTTTTTGGACTCCCCTGAAGCCATAGAAGATGATTCCAAGCTTTGTTTAAGCTTAAAACTTGATTTGGTATGGTTTTTCTCAATTTTTCAATTTCGGCCATAATTGATTTTCAAATTTTTTTGAGCTTCAATTGATCGATTCATGAAAAGTCCCTTAACAAATGTTGATCCTAGTAGCTTAATCTACATGTGTAAATTTTTGTAGAATTTTTGGGAATTATTTTGATTTTTGGGTATTTTTGAATATTTCATTATTATTTTCTAATTTTCGAAAATTAATTAATTAAATTATGAAATTGTGTTTTATGATAAATATAGGTGTTGAAATGAATTATAGAAATTTATTTGGAATTTTTATGAATTTCTATGTATTTATTTTGAATTTAATTAGGTTTATGTAATTTTGGAAAATTAGGTTAATTGTGTTTTTAATTGAAATTAATTAGTTAATTGAGTTTAATTATTGATATTATTGATAAATATGTTGAGAAAATTAATTTTTTGCAATTATATTATTTTTGGTGAATTTTTGGAGTAATTTTAGTATATTTATATATATATAAGGGCATTTTGGTAATTTTATACTAAATTGGCTAAAAATGTAATTAAATTGGTTTTAATAGTTATTTAAGGTATAAAAATGATTTCTACAAATTATTTAGTATTTTTAACTAATTAAAACTATTTTTCGTAAATTATTTTCAATTATATATATAATATACGATTTTTTCTAAATAAATAAGTTTTTATCGGTTTTATTGTGTTTTAGGGTTAATTATGTAATTTCTACTTATAAAATGTATTTCTATGATATAAGGGTATTTTCGGTATTTTTATAATATTTTGTGAATTGTGGACCCCGATCGGTAAACTGTAGTTTGGAGTCCGACCGAGGGGTTGTGGATGTGTTTTTGTGTTTGTTTTTCGAAGTGTGTTTCTTTGCAGGGCCGGCTCTACTCTTTGAGTAGAGAGATGTCCGTTTTACAAGGGAGGTTCTGCTGAATTTCTGGTAGAATTCTCGTAAAACGTGATATCCGGTCGAACCCTAATTCTGATTCTGTGTCTAATATTCTAGATCAAGTTTCTAGGATTTTCTGTTAGGTTTATTCTGATGTCTGTTATTTATTGTTTGTTTAGTTACGCCGAGACCGAGGCCTAGTGGACCAGGCTCGTTGGACCCATCTCAAGGAGCGCACTAAGTGTGAGTTACTATTCTATATATATATGTTTTAGGGTGCATGATTTAGAAATATATGTTTTATTTTGATTAATTATGCATAAATAATTCATTTGGTATTTAAGTTTATCTTTAGTTTATTTTCGGTATATTTCGGTATATTTTCAAATTATATGCATGTTTTGCTAATAAATTAGGTTTAAAATGTTTTTGAATATATTTCTAGTTTATTTCGTAATCTATCTGGATTTCTTTGGCGTATATATACTTGAAATATACCTGGTTTATTTTTGGTATATTTCTAGTATGTATATGGTTTATGTTGCTATTTTATTTAAATTCATGCATCATTTATTTTTATGAATGTATGTTTTATATTTTAATGAAGGATATCAATAGAACGTGCTACCTAGTGGGCAGCACTAGGACTAAGTACGTACCGGTACGCTTATAGCATTTAGGCTATATTACTAACTTGTTCGAGGATATTGATTGGATATGATTATTTGATGTGTGAGATATGATTTGGGAGTGTGATTGCTGGAGCTCAGTTGACCAAGTGTCTCGGGGCCAATCACACTGACAGTCAGACTGTTGGAGCTCAGTCGACTGTCTAAATGGATCAAGTGATTATATTTGGAATAAGTGAGCTTGTATGGCTAGAGTGTTGTCTAACACTGTTTTGATGTTGCGATATTCTAGGGTTCTATTTTATCCTTCATGAACTGTGATTTTCAATAAAAATATATAAAATGATTTTATTGCATTTGTGTGTATTTGCTTGTATATATGCTTATTATATATATATTGTTGACTGTGTGCATCGGCATTTAGTATGCATGTATATATATTAGAGTAATTCACTCAGTGAGGTCTGACTCCCCTCTGTTGACCATTTTTAAGGAGAGTCTTCTTCCTCAAACTTCAATAGCAGGCCTGTACGCCGGATTTCTTCCACCCCGGCTTCTTTATGTAAATTGCTCACTTGAGTTTTATTTTTACAATCTAGACACTGCAGTAGTTGTAAATAAGTTTATGGGTTTTATGTATTATATATATGTGAGTTATGTATTTTAAGAATTTGAACTGAAACTTGTATTAAAGGATTTATCTATATATGAGATATGGATTTTTATTTTGATAATTATGATTTTATTTCCGCTGCATTAAGTGTGGTTACTATTATTACTGTATGTTTTATTTTATTTTTAAGCTTGCTACGGGTTCCGGATTCGAAAGAATTCCCGTTCCCTAGCGCCGATCATGGCCCCTGTTTTGGGTTATGACATATATATATATGTATATACACACATTTCACACGAATGTCAAACTTTGCCTTTATAAATATACTAAATGTAGACAACATTTGTTTTAATTCATGAAGGATCCATAGAACCCTAATAATAGCAATCCCCAATCAACCCCATCATCACTCTAGTCATACAGGCTCACTTGATTCCAACTAGAACACTTATTCCAAACTGGACAGCAGACTGGCCCCGAGACACTAAGTCCACCGAGCTCTAGCAGTCTGACTGTCAGTGTGATTGGCCCCGAGATACTTAGTCAACCGAACTCTAGCAATCACACTATCTATCACCTCACATCTCAATCAACCCAATAGATCATTCAATCCACTTATGGACAATAGACTGGCCCCGAGACACTAAGCTAACCGAGCTCCAGCAGTCTGACTGTCAGTGTGATTGGCCCCGCAATCACACTATCTAACATACCATTAATCTTAGTTAAATCAATTATAATCACCCAAAATTAAATCTCACTCAACCCTATTTTTTCACACTGGTACATACACGGCTCTAGTGTTGTCACGACCCAAAACAGGAGTCATGACCGGCGCTAGGGAACGGGAATTCTTTCGAATCCGGAACCCGTAGCAAGCCTAAAAATAAAATAAATCATGCCATCATAACAGTAACAATATAATATGCAGCGGAAAATAAAAATCATAATATCGTAATATTATCCATATCAACTGGATTTAAATAAAAATCTCATCTCATACATAAAATCTCTTTAATACAATCCAGTTTTAACATAATATATCTCCTTTAAAACAAAATACATGAAATCCAATACTGTAATTTACAACTACTGCAGTGTCTAGATGAAATAGATAAGACTCAAGTAGACAATTTACATAAAGAAGCCGGGGCGGAAGAAATCCGGCGTATCGACCTGTTACTGAGGTCTGAGGAAGTTGACTCTCCTGAAAAATAGTCAACGGAGGGGAGTCAGACCTCACTGAGTGAATTACTATAATATATATACATACACTCTAAATGACTATGTATACAGTCAATAATACATATCTAATATGTATATATACAGGCAAATTCACACAGATGCAGTAAAATCATTTTTATATATATTTATTTGAAAATCATCTTTTATGAAGGATTATATAGAACCCTAGAATATCGCAACCTCAGAATAATAGTGTTAGACAACACTCTAGCCATACAGGCTCACTGAATCCAAATATATCCACTTAATCCATTTGGACAGTAGACTGGCCCCGAGACACTAAGTCAACCGAGCTCCAGCAGTCTGACTGCCAGTGTGATTGGCCCCGAGACACTTGGTCAACCGAGCTCCAGCAATCACACCTCCAAACCATATCTCACACATCAAATAATCATATCAATCAATATCCACAAATTGTTAGTAATATAGCCTAAATACTATAGGCGTACCGGTACGTACTCGGTCCTAGTGCCGCCCACTAGGTAGCACGTTCTATAGATATCCTTCATTAATAATATAAATCATTCATTCACAATAAATGATGCATGAATGTAAATGAAACGACAATATAAACCATATATATACCGAAAATATACCAAACATAAACCAGGTATATTTTGAGTATATATATGTCAAATAAATCCAATCAAATTATGAATTAAACTAAAAATATATTTAAAAACATTTTAAATATATTTTATTAATAAAACATGTATATAATTTATTATATACCAAAAATATACTTGAATATAAATCACATTATTTATGCATATTCAGTTAAAATAAAACATGCATTTTCTAAATCATGCATCTTAAGCATATATATATAATATAGTAACTCACCTAGTGCGCTCCACGAGACAGGTCCGACGGGCCTGGACCACTAGCCCTCGGTCTCGGTGCAACTAAACAAGAAATAAGTAATCGACATCAGATTAGCCCTAATAGAAATCCTAGAATTTAATCTAGAGTATTAAAATACGGAAACAGAATTAGGGTTCGACTGGATATCACGTTTTACGAGAATTCTACCAAAAATTCGGCAGAACCTCCCCTGTAAAACGGACATCTCTCTACTCAAAAGAGTAGAGCCGACCCTGCAAAGAAACACACTTCGAAAATAAACACCACATCATTCACAACCCCTCGGTCGGACTCCAAACTACCGATCGGGGTCCACAACACAGAATAATTTCAGATATACCAAAAATATCCTTAAATCACAGAAATAGATTTTATACGTAGAAATTACGTAATTAACCTTGAAACACTATAAAAACCGATTAAAACTCATTTTATTAGAAAAACCGTATATTATATATATAATTGAAAATAATTCACGAAAAATAGTTTTAATTAGTTAAAAATACCAAATAATTTGTAGAAATCATTTTTATACCTTAAATAACTATTAAAACCAATTAAATTACATTTTTAGACAATTTAGGGTAAAATTACCAAAATACCCTTATATATATAAATATACTTAAATTACTTCAAAAATTCACCAAAAATCATACAATTATCCAAAATTAATTTTCTCAACATATTTATCAATAATATCAATAATTAAACCCAATTATCCAATTAATTTCAAATAAAAACACATTTAACCTAATTTTCTCAAAATTACATAAACTTCAATAATTAAAAATAAATACTTAGAAATTCATAAAAATTCCAAATAAATTCCTATAATTCATTTCAACACCTAATTTATCCAAAAACTCCAATTTCATAATTTAAATAATTAATTTCCGAAAATTAGAAAATAATATTAAAATATTCAAAAATACCCAAAAATCCAAACAATCTCCAAAAATTCTACAAAAATTCACACATGTAGATTAAGCTACTAGGAACAACATTTTTGAAGGAATTAAGCATGAATCAATCAAGAACAATTCGAAAAAAATCAAAAACCCTAATAGGCCGAATTTAACAAATCGAAAACTAAGCAATTCTAGACCATTTTAGCTCAAACCAAAGCTAGAATAACACTCACCGGAGCTCAAGGAGAAGAAAGAGACCGGCGGTGTCGAAAATGGTGGCCGGAATCGGCGTGATCGACGGTGAGTTGATTTTCGGCTTCTCCGGCCAAAATCACTCTCCCGACGCCGGAAACGGCCTCCACAGGCGGCGAAACTGGTCGGGGAAGATGGTGGCACACCGGACGGCACACCCACGGTGAAGGAACGGCACGGCAGCGACCGGAAATGGAGAAGGAACGGTCGGAGAAGAAGAAGAAGAAGAAGAAACTGTCGGGGGTAAAATGGTAATTTTCCAATTCTTTTGATTTTTGACAAATATATGTATATATATATACTTTATACTATATATTAAAATAATATTAAATTACACACATCAAATATACACCACACACATTAAAATATTAATATTTTAATAATTTATACCAAATAAAAATAATTAAATAACAATTAAAACAATTAAATACTTAATAAAATATTAGGGAAATAATAAACCCTAATTAAATAAATATACACACACGGGCTTTATTTAATAATTTAAAAATATGTATGAGTTCATGAAAACCCGTAAATACATCTAAAATAATTAATAATAAATTGTTTACGTGAAAATTTCCCCGAAAATGCAAGTCCCGGGAAAATTTTACGTAAAATACTGAAAATAATATACAGTAATTAAAATAGGTCTAAAATACATATCAACTCATAAAAATATCGTATATATACATATTCAAAATTATTAATACTGCATATCCCGGTACAGTATAAAAACATGTAAAAACACGGGATATTACAAGTGTTGCTCACGAGGAAGCACGTTCTATTAATATCCTTCACTTAGAATAAATAATTTATTCTGAAAATAATTAATGTGGAACGATATTCATAATAATAAAATCAACCATATATATATACCAAAAATATACCTAAAATACAGCCAGTATATTTCGGGTATATATATGTCAAATAAAATATGAAATAAACTAAGGATAAATCATTAATATGGTTAAAAACTGTCACGACCCAAAACAGGGGCCATGACCGGCGCTAGGGAACGGGAATTCTTTCGAATCCGGAACCCGTAGCAAGCCTAAAAATAAAATAAATATGCAATAATAACCATAAAAATATAATATGCAGCGGAAAATAAAATCATAAATATTACAATATCATCCATAACAACTGGATATAATTCAAAACTCATCACATCGCATATATAATCTCATAAATGTATAATCTTTATACAAATCCAGTTTTACTATAATACATCTCTTTAAAACAACTACTGAAAATCACAACTACTGAAAATCACAACTACTGAAAATCACAACTACTGCAGTGTCTAGATAAAATAAATAAGACTCAAGTATACAATTTACATAAAGAAGCCGGGGCGGAAGAAATCCAGCGTATCGACCTGCTACTGAGGTCTGAGGAAGTTGACTCTCCTGAAAAATAGTCAACGGAGGGGAGTCAGACCTCACTGAGTGAATTACTATAGTATATATACATACACTCTAAGTGATAATGCATACAGTCAACAGTATAAGAGTAATATGTATATATACAGGCAAGTTCATACAGATGCAGAAAAATCATTTTATATATTTTGTCTGAAAATCAACTTTTATGAAGGATCACATAGAACCCTAGAATATCGCAACCTCAGAATAATAGTGTTAAACAACACTCTAGCCATACAGGCTCACTGATTCCAAATATATCCACTTAATCCATTTGGACAGTAGACTGGCCCCGAGACACTAAGTCAACCGAGCTCCAGCAGTCTGACTGCCAGTGTGATTGGCCCCGAGACACTTGGTCAACCGAGCTCCAGCAATCACACCCAAACCACATCTCACATATCAATAATCATAATCAAATCAATATCCACAAATAAGTTAGTAATATAGCCTAAATACTATAGGCGTACCGGTACGTACTCGGTCCTAGTGCTGCCCACTAGGTAGCACGTTCTATTGATATCCTTCAGTAATAAATAATAAAACATTCATTCACAAAAATAAATGATGCATGGATATAAATGAAATAGCAATATAAACCATATATATACCGAAAATATACCAAACATAAACCAGGTATATTTTGAGTATATATATGTCAAATAAATCCAATCAAATCATGAATTAAACTAAAATATATTTAAAAACATTTTAAATATATTTTATTAATAAAACATGTATATAATTTATTATATACCAAAAATATACCAAAAATATACTTGAATATAAATCATGTTATTTATGCATATTTAGTCAAAATAAAACATGTATTTTCTAAATCATGCGTCCTAAGCATATATATATAATATAGTAACTCACCTAATGCGCTCCACGAGACTGGTCCGACGGGCCTGGTCCACTAACCCTCGGTCTCGGCGCAACTAAACAAGAAATAATTATTCGACATCAGAATAACCCTAACAGAAATCCTAGAATTCAATCTAGAGTATTAAATACAGAATCGAAAATTAGGGTTCGACTGGATATCACGTTTTACGAGAATTCTACCGGAAATCCGGCAGAACCTCCCCTGTAAAACGGACATCTCTCTACTCAAAAGAGTAGAGCCGACCCTGCAAAGAAAATACACTTCAAAAATAACCACCACAATCGATCACAACCCCTCGGTCGGACTCCAGACTACAATCTGTCGACCGGGGGTCCACAAACACAGAATATATATATTCAAATATACCAAAAATATCCTTAAATCATAAAAATACATTTCATACGTAGAAATTACATAATAAATCTTGAAACACTGTAAAAACCGATTAAAACTCATTTTATTACAAAAACCGTATATTATATATATAATTGAAAATAATTCCCGAAAATAGTTTTAATTAGTTAAAAATACTAAATATTTTGTAGAAATCATTTTTATACCTTAAATAAATATTAAAACCAATTAAATTACATTTTTAGACAATTTAGGGTAAAATTACCAAAATACCCCTATATATATATATATACCTAAATTACTTCAAAAATTCACCAAAAATCATACAATTATCCAAAATTAATTTTCTCAACATATTTATCAATAATATTAATAATTAAACTCAATTAACCAATTAAATTCAATTTAAAACATAATTAACTTAATTTTACAAAATCACATAAACTTCAATAATTAAAAATAAATACTTAGAAATTCATAAAAATTCCAAATAAATTCCTATAA